>JANHGO010003773.1:0-26331 GCA_024606505.1 Aquila spilogaster | reverse complement strand
AAGTGGATGCATTCACTAAATGCACTGTTTCTAATATTTTCTTTTGCTAAACAATTTCTAATATAAGCATTATGGAGCTCAGTACAGTTATTTAAACATACAAAATTCCCTATGCAATTTAAAGATACAGGTATCCATCTCAATTATGCCAGGTAGGTTATTTTAAGAACGCTAGACTACAACTGCATGTCAACGACAGCTGGAATTCCAGTTTGCTTCACTGTTTCTAGTAAACCGAGGAACCACTGGCACTTATCTCCTGGTCCCGAAGGAACGTGCAGATCCCAGAGAGCAGCACTAACCGAGCTGGGGAGCCACTGCCTGCGCTGTGCTCTGGGGATCCAGACTTTGCCTCTCGTTGGGACATAGGACAGCCAGCAGTGGGGCTGACGGTGGGTTTGCACATAGCGGGAGTGGTGGGAGAGCCCAGGCGGGTGGGCTCTCCAATGCATTTAATGGGATGCTTTTCTCTGGGGCTTTGCATTCTCTCTCTGCAGAGTGTAAATCATGGCAGAAGTTAAGTTGCTCCTCAATTACATCACCTCGGTAACTGTCTCTATCAAAAGCTGTCACCACTCTTCCTCTCCCAAACTGAACCGTGTGTGGTGGATGGGGCAACTTAAAGCTCTCCATTGCCAAGATCTTAAATAACACGTGGAAAGAGAGACCTCATTTAAAGCCTGTTCTACTCCCATCCCCTTCACCGAAACTTATTTTATGGGTTGGATGTTGGAAATCTTATTCACAGAAACCATATGATGGCTTACTGCTGCAATGTGCTCAACAGCCGTACACTTAGTTCACGTGGAGCGAAGCTCAACAACAGAGTGCTAAGCAAAGCTGACAGCCTTCACTCACACAGAGGCATAAGAAAGGTACTGATTTCTGCCATAAAAGAAAAACAAACAAGGGGGGAAAAAGTGGTTATGGAAAACCTGAGTCAGGTTGAAAGCAGGTGGTACTATAGCTGCCTGTCCCGTGGGTGACCCAGCCCTGCTGGGGGGCAGCCCGCCTGCAGAGCGCCCTTTGGGGCTGCGGTCAGCACAGCGCTGTGAGACAACCGGTGGCACTGGGGGCAGCTCAAATCACGTTCTTAATCGGCCGCTGAGCAATAACGTCAATGGGGTACTTTGCTGAATGACTGCGTAGCCGACCCTTTTAACTGCCTACCAGCCTGCCAAATGGACCGACACAGTCACGCGCTCCCCAGAGCCCGGCTCGCCCAACTAGCAACTCTAAATGAAGTCAGCTTTAGTGAAAAACGCAGCATCAGGGAATGAAGGTCTAGGTTTGTGGTGAGAGGAGTTTCTTGATGCTACCCTGGAGATGCGTTAGCTGTGACCTGGGATGCTGCTTTTTATCAAGCAGTGAGAGCAGAGCAACGTGATCTCCAGATCCATTCAGCACCTGTCCCAAAGTGAGACTGACAACAAGAAAGCTAAAAACTGGTGCCAATCGTGAGAGCTGTGGTGACTTGTTTGCTTCGTGTGTGTCTTAAACAGGAACTGTGGCCCGAGATGACTTAGACATTCCACACAGACGCTTAACCCTCACATGCTGTATTTCAGCTCTTCCTAACTTGCTTGAGAATTGGTTTGGTGACCCAGAAACGAGAGGTTCCACCTCCTCGATACCCCCCTCCCTGCCCCTTACTTCTGTGCAGGATCTGTTATTACATAGTTACAGTACGACTGTGAAATACGGTACAACGTGGCAAGCTGTTTGTGATCCGTGTTGATTTTATTACAAACGGTGCAGCATCAAGTTTTCAAGTACGTCTACGTTTGTTTCCTTTTAAAATGATGCACAATCGTCCAGTTCTTCTTTTAATTGAAACCATATAAAATACAAATGCCCATGTTAACGTAGCTACTTTCAGACAATACATTCAAAAACACTGAAAAACAAAGCCTCTCCAGTTATAAACATGAACAAATGATGTTATGGAGCCCTGACTTCTATCATTAATCCATTTCTTTCCCTAGCATACTCCAGCCGGGCACTGTGGGTGGCTGAGCTTCTACATTGTGCAAGATTTGTCTGCTGGACCCTGGGAAGGAGGGGAAGGCCCTATGCTAGGGTTTGTTTTTGGAAGAACAATAGGTTTTGGCCTAAGAGCAGGAGGTTTCAGCTGCACTCCCATTCTAGGGGCCACCATGGGCTTGAAAGTACTCATGGTGTCACTGGAAGAACTAGTGCTACGGCGAATCTGAGGCTCAGAGCTCCGTAAAACCACGCTATGGAGAGGGCTCAGTGACTCTGTGGAGGTGGCGGGGGTGGGGCTGTTCTTCATCTGTTCCAGGGTGTCCAGCACGACGTCCGGGGCGTGCTTGGCGGAGCTCTGCCGCTCCAGCTCACGGAGCTCGTTCAGCGCCGTGTTCATCGTCTCCTCAATGTCCTGGGTCAGAGCACAGAGAGAGTGGCACGTCACTGGAGCTGCTACTGAACACACAGAGCAGGAGGACCAGGGAGGGGCGGGAAATGCACAAATTAACTTGCTGACTATCCTCTCTTTCATGAATATTAAGAGGGCTAAAGCCAATTTGCACCGGATTTATTTGAAAGACGTCACAACTGACAAGACTGCAGCTCTGGCTGACATTGCAGCTTGGCCAGCATTTAACCTGTTTACGTGACATCAAAATCCATCTAAACTGCTGAAAAAATCAATTAAGCCAAAACCTGGAAATAATTTCATTAGGTGACAGGACAATGACTATCTGCTCCATGGCATCTTTATTGAACTGGGAAGATTTCTGGCATCTCTGGAGTAATGCCAGCTGCTTAGATTTTGTCCCGTTTGCTGGCTCTTAGCTGACTGCAACCCTCATCCCTCAGGTGCTCAGGATGGGTACTGCCTTGCAGGGGTTATGAACCACGTTTTGTAAGGAAGTCGCACTTCCATGTACGTCAGCTCTTCTCTCCTGTTCCTCTAAGCTAAATTTTAAGCATAAAAACTACAAGATATCATTGTTCCATTAACTTATCTTAGAAACTATTTTTTTCCATTAGGTCTTCCAGCACAAATATTGAAAGAAAGCACCAGCACTGGTTTATTACTTCTCAGTGGCACTGAGATAGAACTGGGGTTAAATATCTAATGTTCCTTGCTTACTCATAAGAACTTTCATGTAGGTTAAGCAAAGCTCAGGTTCTTTCACTGCCAAATTATCACTAGTCTAGGCATGAAAAATGATAGCTGGAGCCAAACAGCACCACGTGTGGTTCAAGAGAAGTAAATAAATAACTAAGAGTAAAACAAAACAGTAACAACATTGAGATTTTCTAACTCTCTAGTAGTGGTTCAGCTTTCTGACCCAACCCTGACAGTCCCTTGTGCCCCTTGCTGGAAGTAGAGTTTGAAAGCAAGCATTGTTAGTACATGAAATTCTAAAAGATGAGTGCCAGTGTTATTGGAAAATACTTTTGCAATCATACTGTACCCTCAGGGTGCCCCCAGTAATCGTGTTATGCAACCTAGACAAAATCTGAGTTTTCAAGACAGATGCATCAATTTGTTCAAGAGCTCCCTGCTACCAGCTTTGCACAATCATAGAATCACAGAATGGTTTGGGTTGGAAAGGACCTTTAAGATCATCTATTTCCAACCCCCCTGCTTCTAGAGCAGGTTGTTCACAGCCCGATCCAGCCTGGCCTGGAATGCTTCCAGGGAAGGGGCACCCACAATCTCGCTGGGCAACCTGTTCCAGTGTCTCATCACCCCTACCATAAAGCATTTCTTCCTACTTCCACAATGACCAATGTGATGACTGGGTGCTGTCTGTTCCACCCTTCTCATCACTTCACTGATAGGAATGAGACTGTTGAGGGGTTCTCAGGGGGACCATATGGCCCAGGATTTACACTGGTGCAACATCTTGCTTTTTCATGTTCCCAGGAACAACTACAAGCACCAAATAATCATACTGTACGAACCACATATGATCTATATGAGAGCTAAATATGATTCACACTTCACAAGACTCTGGAATGTAAACCTGTGCTTTGAATGGAAAAGGCCACTACTAGCCAGTCAAAGCACTTTTCTGCATACCATAATACTCAGAAATAATTGAACACTAATTATATGCATGTTAGATTACGCCTGCCTTCATCAGAGCAGAGACTTACGTAACCACTGCAATCATTTATTATCCTAGCAGAGTGTGTGGCAGAAGCAATTTCGCTACGGTGTAACAGGAAATTATTTCTGTTTATTGCTTCTGCAACATCTATTCCCCTCGTGCTTCTCCATCCAGGATCTCTTAATGCATTCTCCTTCACACACACTGTTTAGAAAGCTAAGTAGGATACTTCCCTGCACACTCGTACTAGTGTACGCCCCCTGTGCTGTTCACTGACATTTGCTCCTATTAAAAGCAGAGTGAGTGGGGGGAAAAAACGGCACAAACCTGAGCTATTGACTCTGGGTCCAGTGGCTTATGGTCATTGAAACCTGTGTACTGACCAGACGACGTCGATCTTCTGATTGGAGGGCTATCGATCTTCTTCAGAGAATCGTGCCTACTGATGTTGGTGAGACTGCCGTGCCCAGGCCTACGCCTCCTTTCAGGGCTGTCTGCATTGAGGTTGCGGTTTTGAAGGAGGGCTCTGGGACTGCAGTGAGATGCCAGGTTGGGGGATCCCAGCTCCACGGATGAATTGGAGAGAGGGTGAGGTGGGTGTACTGGGCAGTGACCATCACTGCTTCTGCCAGGGCGTCTTAGAGGAGGTGGAGGTTCTGATCTCTTTCTTTGCCTGCATGAATGAAGAAGTGGTCATAGTACGAGTTGTACCGACCCACCACAAATGTGCCAAGAAGTGACTGCTGTATTACCTGAGCTGTGAGCAGTACTAGTGAAAACCTGTTATGTTCAAGCTTACCTTCCCAAATACCCGTCAGAATGACGATCTGTGGGAGAATTCATGTCCTTTGATGATGACTTGTCCTCAGTTATAGGTCCGCTGCTGGCCTCACTGTCTGCTTTTTGGCTCAGTGTATCAGAGAAAGTATCATCCCTGAGTAGAACACACATAGTGAGATTAGAGGTCAGTGAATCAGGTGTGACAGAGAGCATCTCGGTACTCCCAGGTGTTAATCCCCTCTAAGGAATTCCCTCAAGAAGAGCAAGCATGTTATAATGCACTGCAGCCCCTCTGTGTCTCCAAAATTCACTTATAATCCTCCTGATTACTGAGCTCTTTCTGTTTGCATGTAACCTTTTCGTCAGCAACAACTTTGTCATCCTTGGCAATATACGTGCTTAATACTGTAAAACAAGAGCTCAAGGCTGCTCTTCTTCACCCCTTGCTACTCTGAAGTTAACTACCAGCAACTGCTAGAAAGAGACAGTCAAATTGAAACAGGTGCAGTAGCAGCCGTCTCTTAACGTACTGTGAACACATCCACAAAGTCGCTTAGCTGAGCAGTGGCTTTTGATTAAGAGCTACCAATTTGAGGTGATAAAGACAGAGGGATACTGCTTAGAAGGCAAATGTTTAACCTATCTGAGCCTTCAAAGCACTGTCCCATTTGGAAATTACTTGTTAATTGCTTTAGCGTGCTTTTACACCCCACCCAGAGTCCTGTCACACAAAACGCTGCTTACATATCTTGCACCACTATGTACTGGTGAGGGACAAGGCCATCGATTCCATTGTGCCTTCCTTCCCACCAGTCTTCAGATGCTCGATGATACAGGAGAAGAGAAGCTCCTTTTTTGAAAGAGAGTTCTCGTGCAGATCTTCCAATGTAGTCAAACTTGGCTATAGCTTCTATGGGCTCGCACTCTGGGTAGAGAGGGAAAAAGAGTGGTTATCAGATCCCATGGAGGCCTATCTGTGCGTTTTGGCTTCATCAAACCCACTTACTGCATTTTCTTCATGCTCACTCTTATTGAGCAGAGCTGACAGAAATCAGCTGAGCTAAGGCAGACTTCAAGCAGTGATAGTAATATGTCCCTTACAAAGAAACACAATCAATCTGTGCCCAAAGCATGAAACATCTGGGTTGCTTTGGGAGCTGCAGAAAACGTAGCAGCAGACCAAAATGGCACAACAGCTGCTGCTGGCAGAGAGGGTTCAGGCTACAGCAGAAGGGCCCTTTCATGGCTGGGAGTGGGATGCTGCTGCATCTGCACCAGCAAATGAAGGAAGACAAGATTTCCTTCTGCATGAGTAGGGATGCAGTGTTAGGGCGAGCTCTGTTGAAGGCTTTTACACCTTAAAACGATGAGATATGCTGAAGCTTAGTACCTGAATCTGCATTAGCTTCCCTTGATGCCCTGGTGAGTAATGGTAACAGCTCTACACCGCCTGAAGATGAGTGCTCTGCAGGGCAGTCCCTGCGTGGCTGGAAGCCGCCCCAGGCAGCCCCAGCATCCCAAGTTCCCCTGGTTTCTGCCAGGGTGTTTGGTATTTTTTGAAGTTAAACACTGATTAGAGCATTCTCAGCTGATCTCCACACGGTGTGAAAAAGCCCCTCTGCTACAGGTTAATACAATATTACTATCTTGAAAAGCCTGGTTTAAAGAACAAAAAACCCCAACTCTTTCTTCCTTCAGTATTCTGACAAATTCAGAATGACGCTGCAATAGACCTTAATCTGTAACCTATCCTTGGTTCAGAGACCCATTGATATCTGAGCAGTGCAGCCATCTTCACAGCTGTCCCCAGATGCCAGTGAAATGGCTGTGATTTCTGCACACAACCAAAAGCACCTGAGCTCAAACAGATTACCACTTTTTTTATTGCAGGCTCAAAATATAACAAAAATCCTGCAAAATACCATTAGAAAAAAAATTAATACGCTGGTGGTTTGAATAACTCAAAGTAGGACTTCTCAAATAACCATTTTTTTAATACAATCAGAACAATATTTAGGTGGAAATTAACATCTGGGCTAATGACAAGCACAGCAACTTTCTGTCTGGTGCAAATTAAAATCGCTGAGGCTGTAATTCCCCAAAGAGCCAGGCATGTAATAAAAGCCACTGTCCCCTTATGACAACATTTTGTACATTTTAAAATTAACTTCATCCTGCAGCAAGCAAACATAATGACTGTACCTTTACTGAGGCTACAGTTTGCAGCTATTCGTTTTAATGACTTGCCCAGCACACAGACCGTCTGGTGCCTTGCTGTTTGCGTGGCCACGCTATGAGCCCCTGCCTGCGGCAAACTGCAGGGTGCTCAGCTTGGTCAGAGTTGTAAGACCAGAAACTTTCCTGAGGTGGCACGCAGGGGCACGGGGAAATAACTTCTACAACACAAGAGGAGTGCTCATCGGAAGCAATCAGTTATATAAATGCAACTAAGAACTTGGCAATAACAGAGTTAATTCTTCAAAACACACCACTGCAGGATGGCTCGCTGACAGGCACTCCCCATGGTGGTGAGAGGTTTCTTTTCTCCATTTTTAAGCAAAGAGAGAGTAAAGAGGGCATAGATGGAAGCAATCTGGGAAATCTGGAAAAATTTAATGCTGGTGTGTTTAGACGTTCGTTAGATTTCAGAAACAAATCCTGCTTCTTCATGGAGAAAAGGCCAGTAAATCTCACAGTTTTA
Source organism: Aquila spilogaster (assembly GCA_024606505.1). Lineage (NCBI taxonomy): Eukaryota > Metazoa > Chordata > Aves > Accipitriformes > Accipitridae > Aquila > Aquila spilogaster. Next base: position 18,765 of record JANHGO010003773.1, on the reverse strand, counting down.
TTAATGGAACAAAAAATACATTCAGATGGGTTTTACTGTTTTGAAAGGGGCATTTTCCTCACTTGAATATTCCTGTTACATGGACAGAACTTTCCTGTAGCAAACAGTATTCAGGTTTTACTTCTTAAACAGCAATTAATGTTAGCAATTCATATAGGTCAAACTCTGATTGTTAAAACCAAAGTACCACGACAGTTACTCTTAGAAATAAATGTATTTTGAGAAGCTAAGCCATTTCATACCAAGGTTACTGTCTGACAGAGAAATATTCTTCAAAAAAAGCAAAGGCAATGAAAGCTGAATTTGGGATCTGTATTTCAAATTCTGCGTGGTACTGAACTGCAATGTCTAACAGTAAAATTGACAGCTTGGAGGGAAATGTAATTGCACTGCTCTGTCAATACCTGGGGGCATTTGCCTACAGCAGCAAGGAGCATTTGGTGACAAATATGATCTCACCAGCTATCATCTCCAGTTATTCAGGCAAAGACAAGGAAGTGAAAAATGAGGACAAACTGAAGCACTGTGGGAGAAGCTTTGGGGACTTTCTTACAGCCAGCTTTGTTCTTACTTCTTTATTTATGATCCCGATCACTACCACCATTTGATGGCACGTTATGTTGTAGCGTGCTCAGAAGTCAAGGTCAGATGGATGGTAAACAGAGCTGTCCAGACCCAGCAGCTCTCCAGGGGAGAGCAGAAGGGGCACAGGAAACATGAGCGCTAATTTTAACTTTGCAATTTCAGATGTAGTACTTGTGTCCCTGCAGGGTTGACAGCGTTAGGGTGGCACCCCTGCACCTCGAGGCACAAGAAGCTAAGGCTGCGAGGGGAGATGACTCCCTGCACTTTTCAGGAGGGCTCCTGTTGCTGTACACACCCTCATTTACCCCAGGGGGCACCCTGCCTGTTGGGATATGCTGTGTCCTGACATCCTCTGGGAAGAAGCTATCTCCTGATCTGTTCTGCCCCTTCTGCACCCCATCACAGAAAAGCAGCTTTGCAATTGCAAAGTCTTGTCCTCAGGACAGCAGTGCTCTGACCAGGTAGCAACAAAAGCAAAGCACTGTTACACGCTGTTGGTAGGACAGGTTTTAGTAAAACATCGACCATAGAATGAACTACTGAAAAGTAATATACAAATATTACATGCTGGGGACACAACAATAACTTAGAGCCTTCCATGTCCCTGTAATTTTTGTTTCCAGCAGAATTACCATCTCAGTTCTTATCCTATGTTTATGAGATATCTACGAACGGTATGACATTAATTGTATGCATGTTTTCCCAGGAGAAATGACCCATCTGTTTGACTTCCTCAGAAAATTCTCGTTTACTTCCTTTGAAAACAAATCTAGTCATGCCTTTTCACACGCCCCAACAGGAATACAAAAACTCCAGCAAATTAAAGGTAAAAGAAGTATTCTAAAGACTGCTTGAGCAAAGCATAAACAACATCCTTCATCGTTTCAATCTTTACTGCACGGGCACTTTCAGGTAAACGTCCCGTTGCAAAATTACAGACAGATTTTTTGGTGCTTCCGTGTGAGTACAAATGTTCAGAACTTCACAAATTAAATTTCATTTCTGGATTTAGGAGGAAAGAGAAATGTACATGTTTTCCTTAATAGGGATACTTGACTCGCATTTATGAAAACCCAAAACCACCACAGTAAAATGTATCACCTCCTCCTTTTCTTTTCCCTTTCCAGTGATCAACAGCAATAAACAAAGATGAATGGCCTTAGAAGAAAAATGACAACTTATATGCCTAAAGCAAAGCAGTTATGAAGTATTTATATGCTCAATTACAAGTTGCAGCCATCTTTTCCCCACGCCTCCACATGTTACCTCTGTAGACACATTACATTTTCTTCATTTTTAACAAGTCTGGTTGTTTTGTAAATTGTAATTAAGCATTCCTAGTGCTGCTAAACTACCAAATACAGATGGGTTTATTCTAGAAAGAGCAGAAAGACTGACACGCAGTTTAAGTTTATATAGCAAGCAATTCTTAAAGCAGCAGTAAGTATAACAGAAAAATAAATCCTCTAGCTTTTGATCACAGCCTCTGGATTACGTTTCAACAACCCTGTAATTCCTATGAGGTTACTCCTTGGCCTCGGGTATGTACAGAACATTTCAGCATAAACCTAATCAGATTTTCAGCTGATTTCTGAAGGTTGAATTGCAGTTGAATTCTGTAAATTTTGAAATTTACAGAATCTGCTGCTTCCATCTCCCAGCAGGGTGAGACATTTGAGTATCACGTGTCTGAGCAACACAACACCATGCCTTCCCTTGTCCACATACAAGTGGCAGTGATGAATCCAGTCTACAATAAATCAATCAGTCACACTGAACACCCCCAAATACTCCAGACTCTTTAGTGGAAGCTTTCTTCTTGTCCACCACAATTGATCAGTGACCCTCATGAGATTCAATATGCAAACTATACAATTCTTATCTGCTCTCACATTCGGTACAAAGAACATTTAATAAAAAGATCTGCCCAAAGAAATATGTAAATATGCATGTTGAAATAAATGTGAGATTGTAAATGCACTTAATTTAGTGCCTGTAGCCTACATTAGGAAAACGAGCTATTATAAGGGAAAGCTCCTATCCATGCAAACAAAGGAGTTAAAGCTTGTAGGCTGAGTGAAAACTGAAGGCCAACAGGGTTTGTGTGCAACCCAGGGGCTTGCTAATCTTCGTCTTTGCAACAGTATTTCGCTAGATTAGAAACATTTTCGTGCTAACAACTGTTTTGCTGTAAGCACAAATGTCTGCTTCCTTTCAGTACTGAATGGATTAAAAAGGTGCGATGGGACAACTAATTGCTGGCCCATCTGGTGAACAAAAAAACACACACATCCAGCAGTTCAATCTCCCTGCTCTGCTGACAGCTCTTTTCTTCAGGGCTTGTCTCCACCAAGGACACCGTTGTAACACAAGTAGCAACAAAACAGGAATGCAAAATTGTTACTACAACAAATGGTGTAGTAGAGCCCACAGCTATTGAGCCCCAGGTGACACGCTGCGTATTTTCATAGCCTGAATGGGCATATTCTTAATCCTCTAAAGTTTTAATCTTTCCTAAGTGTGGTTTTGAAGTAACCACCTTCGGCTGCTATTGAAAACTGCACTGCTCTTCCCTGCTCACTTTTTACTCTCTCTCATTTTGGCCATGGGCCCCCACAGTTGGCCCTTACGTGCTGCACTGGTGTGTTGTCTGCGTTTCATTACTTACTTCATTTATACTCTAAATGAGAGGCAGACAGAATTCTTCAGCTTCTGTTCTGGCTTGATACCTCCAATACAAGGACGTATCTTAAAGTATGGCCATGCTACCTTGGAAAGATAAGGTGTATTTATGAGTCTGTTTACACCATTTAATGGCACTGTACTGTATAAGGAAGGTGCTTTTAGTTCTACAGAGGTGGTCAAGACAACCACATGTACAGGCTCTCTCATAAAACGGCCTATATTCCCTACAGTGAGTGTAGGCATGGGTATACACCCAGGCACAAAAATAACAAGAGACTTCTTTCATTTTTTTTACCCCTATGTGATGCTTACTCACCCAAGCATGCCTTCTCTCCAAACAGGTGCATTGATAAGATTCTGCCCACCCCTCCTCACTCCAGCAAAGGGGAAGGGACAAGCAATCTGTCACAGGCAGCTTGTCTACATGACAAAGCAGACAGGCACAGCTACACTGAAACAATTTCCTGCATGTTTTGTGTGCACTAGGACCAATGTAGTTAAGTTTCCTATAGGAAACTCTTACCGTTTCCCTTCTCTATGGCAGTTTTCCCAGCTCCTATCCAATGCCCCTTATAAATTACTTTTTTAAAAAAGAAATAATTTCCTGTCCCGCTGTAGCTGCCTTCCTCCTCTCCCTCTCCCCTCTCTTCCTCTTTCTCCTTCCATGCATCCTCTGAGATGGTCAACAGGTACCTTTTGTTTGCAGTGGCTATAAGTGCAGATGCGCATGTTGCTCTGAGTTGCCTGCTTGGCAGATTTGCAGTGAATTCACACTGCAGCTCTTCTCTACAGGAAGCATCATTTTAATCCTTCTCCTCTAACTGGCTGCTTAACAATTTTGACACCTCCTTCCATCTGTTACAATTGCTTGCAACCAGGAAAAAGTTTCTGGAAGGGATCGTTCATTTGAGGTACATCACAGCCAAACAGACCTTTATTACTTACAGAATCTAGTTAAAAAGAATTAATATGACAAAGATGCATCAAGTTTTTCATGGATATCAGTGATATCTGAAATTTTCATAGCGTCTATGATCAATATTGTGAATAACTTGTTCAGAAGTTTTACTTGGGGTGGAGTAAACACATGTTTTTCAATAGTTAAAGGTCTCTTACTTGTGCTAAATTCAACCTCTGCAGACAAAAGACAAAGAATCACTAAAAATTTTACATTATATCAGAAAACAGTATTTGCTGACTGAAATAGTTTCTTTCTTGCCCTTCCTGTGACTGCTGTGCAAACCAGAAGAGGACAAGGAAGCAGCTGGCCAAACACAGATGGGTCAGAGTGAAAAAGAACACAAACAAAGACTGAAAATGCTGGCTTTGCTATAGCACACCAGGACTGAAAAACTCTTCTTTCAAATGAGACACAATTAGGAAAGGAAGAAGGCTGCCTGCACAAAACACCTGTAGAAGTTACTCCTATCAAAGAAACAATAACAAAATGGGCGTACCGTCTTCACTGGTATGGGGCTCTGTACTAGCATCCTGGTCCACTTCCTCTAATGTACCATGCTCACTGTATGGGCTGTCACTGAAAGGAAACAAAAGGTCAAGCAGAGAGAGAAACTAGACCATAAAAAGGATGCTTCAGTGAGCATTCAAGTCCAGTCCCTTTCCCCTGCAGTCTACTGGGGGTAACTGACATTTTCCACGCCTTTCAAAGATATGCCACTCCCATGCAATTACTTCTTATAAGTATTCTTATAGTGTTATAAAGTTACACGCAACACAAACTGTGTGACATGCTATGAATATACAATTACAGAAGAAGTCTACATACCTCACATTCAGACAACTTCTTCAGTTATTAAGAATCTTTTAATCCTTTCATTTGTGAAAGGTGTGTGTGACTAAGGGAGGAAATGAGCAGGGGGAAGGCATCATAAATGAAAATTTGTTAGAAGTGGTTCACCTTCCTTTTGAACTACAGGTTCTCAGCCAGTCAGCCATTATCCTATCTAGCTGTGGACTCTGCTTAGTACAGTGTGAATTCTGGTACCATCTGGCTGAGTACAAGGCTAGCATCTTCCATAAAATGTTGTAGGAAACCTCATCGTAACTGCCTTTGCTTCACGTGTTTTACAGCAAGAACTTTCCTATATGAACCTAAATTACATTCTCATTTAGCTCCATTCCTTATTGAAAGTTATTCTTTATCACAGGAGTTATCCAAGACAACCAGTAACATGATTTTATTAAGGAGATAGAAGGATAGTGTTCTGACTTACCAGTAGTCATCTCCAGCCATGCATTTTTCATACACTGGGCCATCAAGTTCCTTAGCATCTGGAAAAATAGCCTCATGATGGATGATGATAGTTTTGATTATCTCATTCACGTGTGCCTGACAAGACACCTGATCTTGTATGTCTGGAACAGGCATCAGGGTTGGCCCAAAACAAATGGCCAGATTGTATGGGTCCATCATGTTTTCATCACTGTACTGTGAAAGGCTGTAATAAAAGAAAAATCAAGAAAAATGACTTTTCCACTGTAACTAACCTTATTTAGGGAAACTGGAGAAACTTCATGTTCCATCCCCAGAGACTTCCTGCTCTCTGACACAATTCTACATAACACAACAAAACAAAATAGGAATTTCTTCAACAGTTTATATACAATACAGAGTGGGTATGTAGCACATACATGTACATATACATAAGTGTTCTTAAACTATTATATATAGTATACACTGACCTAATGGGCTAATGTAAAATGCATTGACTGCTGCTGCATCCATCTCACCAGTGTTAATCCCTGGAAGCCCAAGTGAATTGCACCCTCAGTGGATATTACAGGCATATCATTTCTCATCTGGCCTTGATGCATGTCTCCCATTAACCTGCTAAGTAACTTAAGTGGACTGAATTGTCTTCTGGAGGTAACTAAGTTCCATGATCTTGCAAAGACTCTTCTGACTTCTATTTTCTGTTTTTACTACACTACATTTGCGCTGTGCTCAGAAACTCCCACAGAAGTTTCACTTCAAAAGCAACTAAAGAAAAGGCTTTGATTACTCTTATTAATCAACTCTTGCCAGCTCTTCTTTCCTGTAGAAAATTAAACATGACTAGTTTTCCATTTGTATTTTGAACGTCAAGTTGCTCTTTATTCCCTTATTCAAAAGCACCAAAATTTCTAGTGGACATTCTGGCTTTTGAGTGGTTCTGTGCAGGATCAATTAAAAAGAATCGGAAGTGCTGAGACATCCTTTACCTTAGTGCTGTTCTGTACTCTGAAACAGTGTATGCATTGGTATGTCTGGTTGCATTTAAATACAGGAGTATATTCTGTTTAGAAAGGGAATTTTACTAGTGTTTGCCATGTACAAACAATACCAACTGATGAGGTAAACCTTTAAATGACTAACTTCGTAACTACTTTGTAAAATTAATCATGGTCTCCCTATTTATGCCATGACGTTTTCATATCCTGTGCGCTGAATGAAGATGTTGTTCTACTGATATGTGAGATGGTTCAGCCTTTGTAAGTGTACAAGATGACTTCACACAAAACACAGCAACCATCATTGTGAAATATGGCAAGTTCTGCTGGTGACCGGCATCATTCCATACTCTTCTGGATTCATTAATGCAGCTGATACTGTTCAACATCTTCATGAACAACCCGGGCAATGGGATGGAGTGTACACTCAGCCAACTTGCAGGTGATGCCACACTATGGGGAGCAGGAGATACACTAAAGGATAGGATTGCTATTTAGAAGGACCTTGACAAAATGGATGAATGCATTAACGTGGACTTGATCAAGTTAAACAAGGATAAATGCAAGGTCCTGCCCCTGTCTTGGAATGTACTATTACAGTCTGGAGCTACTTGCTATGTAGCAGCTGCTAGTGAAAAACACTGGGGTCTTGCTGGACAAGAAGTTGGTTGCAATTCAGCAGTGTGTTCTCTGGTGACCAAGGCTAGTTGCATACATAGCTGTATTAGGAAGTGCAAAATCAGCAGGTCAAGGGAATTCATTATTCTACACCACTTAGCACTCATTATGCTGCACTGGGCAAGAGGTACTGAGTCTAGTTTTGTGAGATCGACAAACTGGTGCAAGTCCACTGAGATGGTTAGAGAGCTGGAGTATATGGGGTACAAAGTGATGTGGAGAGAACTGGAATTGTTCAGCCTTAAAGGGGAATCTAGCTGCGTTCTTGCACCTTCAAAACCACAAGTGTGAGAGAGATGGACTCTTTTTGAAAGTACACACCAAAGGGATGAGAGGCAACAGGTACAAGGCACAGCAAGAGACACTCCAGCTGAGAGCAGGAAGAAAGTTGTTCACTGTGAGGCTGACCACACACTGGATCAGATTACCAAAGAGGGGGTGGATTCTCTGTCTTGAAGTACCTGACTGGATATGGCCTTGGGCAACTTGATCTACGTTTAGAAACTCTGAGCAGAAGGCTAGACCAGGTGAGATCTGATGACTTCTTGGCCATATGAACACATGCAAAAAGCAGAACTGGAATTGCAGAAAGTCAAACTATGGGAATGTTTTTTCTGTAGCTGCAACAAGAGCAGTTTGGAGACAGTAAGAGATTTAGCCTTCTTTCCAAATTGCATTTCTGTGTAGGGAGCACAGATTTAGCTAACGTGACCATGTACCAAGTATAACCTTGTATAACTCTGGTTAGTCTATATGTCTATTCAGAGGAGAAGCTGCAACATAAGCATGTGAAATATTTACACCGTGTCACTACTGAGTGATGAATTCATGCCTTCAGTGAATAGTTGCTTTCACAAAACTTTGGATCTCTGCCCCTCTTTTAAATATTACCTGAAAGTGGTTCATGAATTACTAGAAGAAAGGAAACAGGAACAGCTGTTAACACAGGCACACACACACAACCTGGCTGAAAAGAGCCTATTTCTATAGGAACAAACAGAAAAGATTAAATGGGGAAGGTAGCGAAGACAGAATGAATCGGCAGATGGCAAATTTAGAAAAAAAAGAGGAAAAAGGCAATAATAAAACAGATATAACAGGAAACAGACAATATGACAGTAGAAGGAAGAGAGAAAATCAGGTCAAAGTGCATAGCAAGAAAAGTTTGCAGTGAAAATACCAGGCTCAACAAAACTAGAGAGGGCTATGAAGGACCGGAGGGAGAGCAATTGCCCGAACTGTCTATTTTCTCTTTGAGAATGAAGTAGCTTTTCTAATATAATAAAGACCTTTTTCCCTTTCTCACACACCCCTCCTCCCAGCAGCTGCTTGTGTTTTGTTAGGACCCAAACAATTTATATCAAAGCATACACAGAGGATATACGTTCTATGTACTGGTAGCCCCATTAACAGAAAACAGAAGAGGCAACACACATCTCATTTTGGCAGTGCCCAGCATCAAATAGGTAGCTTGCAATGCCTGTGTTGTTTGAATATACTGTTTACTTTTTCCATCAGGAGATTAAAATCAGATTGAGATGAGGAAAAAAAACCCTACTTTTAAACTATGTAAATTATTTTAAATGTAATTAGAGTTTGTATTTGTTATTTCTGTTGCATTACTGCTGTAGACTGCACTCCCTATTTTGGCCATTACTTTAGTCTGTCTTATTACAACCATGCTCACTGTTGGACAAACACAATTTTAATTTAACCAGAAACTGGTGTTTTCCCTCTATTTTTGTTGTCAATTTTATGATCACCTTTTGGGTTAAATGCAACTTAAACGTAAACTGTACATTGAACATGACTAAAGAATACCGATAACAGTAGAGGAAAGCAGATAAAGACATGGTATCCCCAAGAATTATAAAGCACTTACTGATTGAGGAAGGCAAAGAGGTATCTCATCACTATAAGGACCGACCTGGGCAAAGTGAGGAGGAGTTTGCGGATGTGAAGAGCCCTCTCATAGAGATTGTCTATTCCTGTAAACAGAAGAAAGTACTTTAAATCACATTTCGTATTATGGTCTAAAATAGTATTCAGTCAGTCTATTTAATTTGACTCTTTGCTATCACATGTCCGTGGACAATATCTTCTCATATTATGCTACTAGAAAAGTAAGACCTGAAAGTCTTCTTTTCTCTCACTAAAATCACACAGTTTAAAAATAGTATCTTTAAATATAGAAAGTGATAAATCTGCGAAAGTCAAACCTTGTGTCATTTGCTGAGCTGGGCAGTTCATGAAAGCAGAATAACAGAACATAAATAATCTGAGGGAATCAAGGAGACATGTTTGCCACCAGTTTCAAAAACAGACTCATTCTCTCTATTTAAGTATATGTATCAGCTATAACATTCCAATCAGTGAGCTTGTATAATCAGTTTTCTTAATGAACAGCTATAATTCTATTAATGGCAAAGTAGAACAAAGGTCTTCAGTTGTTTGGGGTGTAAACAACAAACACAAAGATCCCATGTACTTCCCCAGTTGATTTTATAGCAGTTCACCAAAAGTGTCCCAAAGCTGGCAAAATGAAGTCAACTTGATAAAAGAGTCAGTTCCTAATGTCTTACAACAGAGATGTATTATTTTCTATGCTGGTCAGAAGGATTATGTGGTTGCAAGTGGCGCACTGATAGGAAAAAAGGAGAAAATATTTTTCAAAACAAATGATCTCTAAATGATTTATTCCATTTGTTTTCTGCATTAGATGGCACTGCTAGAAACAACCTAAATTTCAGTAATGCTTCCTTTCTCAGCTACACTAGATGAGAAATACTGACCAGTGGCACTGATATTGATATTAAAAAATTGAGAAATGAGAAACAGGAGCTGATGCCAATATCTGAAACACTACTTGTAGCAAAAAAAAACAAAAGAAAGAAAAAAAAGTGATATTCAACAGTAGAACTTTAAAACAATTACTTTCATAAGTAAATATGGTTAAGAGCAGGAGTCCTTCACAGGGGCCTGCTATGCCTTGGAGATGTTTGCACATCTGAGATTACAGAATTGTAAGGGTTGGAAGGGACCTCTACAGATCATCTAGTCCAACCCTGCAGAACAATTGCAGTTCTCCTCTCCCTTTCCAGTACATACCATATCTCAGATATACTAATGCTACGTACCTTCACTTCTGCACCGGAGTGCCATGCTGCTCTTCTGCCATTGCTCATGGACACTGCTTTTAGCCCAAGCCCTTTCTCCACCTGCCTAAGCTTGGTGGAAGGAGCCTGACCGCATCTTCAGTTCTTACTCTTTCCAACAAATGCTGCTGCTACTAGTACTAGTGGTGCCTTGTAGTCTCTAGCTCATCTGACCTCCCTGTCAAACCTTTCTGAGAGTCTTTGTACAGAATCACAGGTTTTGCTGGTTCTGAGCCTGTGTGTCTGTGTGCAGGTGGGTTTTCTATAGAATGAGGTTTGGGGAGGACAGTCCCGAAGTGCTTCAGTTAGTTCCCTGAATACTCCTATCTCAGCAGCATGTCTGCACAGTGTTATGGCGCAGCTTCTCCTGTGCTTTTCCACCCTGTGTGCTGGATGTGGGAAGCTAGAGGAAAGCTGCAACACAGCCGAGATCTGTTTTCTGCATCAAAGCCTTTGATGCAGTAAGGCTTTGTGCCGTGGTCCTGCCTCTTCCAATCAGTTCTGGAGACCTGTCCTGAACCAGGTTCAGTTGTCACTGAATTCAAACCAGCACTGAACTGAGAAATGCACTGGCCTGACTCCCAGGTGTGTCCAGTGGCTCTTTCCAGCAGTGTGCTGCCTACGTGCGTGCAATAGCTTTGTTAAATCTAGGAAACCAAAACCAAGATGGGGCACGGTCTTGAATGCTGGCATTCAGCATTGCCTGATCTGTGCCAACTGCAACTCTTCTAAGCACTTCCCAGACATAGTTTACAGGATGTACAAGTCAGGAACTGGTCTCTGTAGTCAGCAGGGACAGGGCAGAGGAGCCAAAGAAAATCCGGATGTGTGGTCATGTGCTGAGCTACCCCAGTTGCCCTAGTAGGGACATTACTGGTACCAGTAGGTCACCTTTGCAATGAAGCTGTTAAAACTATCCATATGAGGCTGAAGTGTGAGTATTTCTAATTCCTTCCTGGTAACCCAGCCCCAGCTTCCATGAAAGCCTCTTTATTGAAAATCCAAACCACTGCCAAATGGTAAGTTTGTGTGCTTTCCATGTGATTTCAAAAGGTTTGTCTGTCCTTCCGAGCACTGATATGATATAAAGGAAATATCTAGTAACATCAAGTATTTATGTGCTGCTTTTGAGTGAGGAGCCAAATTTTAGAGTTGCCCATGTCTGAAGTGAATGAGTGTTTGGATATGTCAGAAAGAAGGACTGAATACAGAGAGCTCCTTCTGCATCCAGGCAGAAAGAATGTGCAGCTCTGCTGCAGAGGAAAGAGGAAGCATTGCCTTGCTACTGACTGCAATGCTAAAAAGAACCTCGGAACCACTATACCAGAGCATATTAACACCATTTTCCCAATACTGAAGCATATATGCCACTGTGTTTTCTCTCCCACAGTGCTTCTGTTGGAGGCCTTCTTCATTACTCTGATTTTAAAGAACTGTAATTACCCTTACCTCAGCACTCAGTGACCTATTACCCATTTTTTAACTAAGAAAACTGAAACATTGATATTGCATGACTTGTTCAAATAATGCAATTAGCTCCATTAATGGAAAATGGAATCAGAGAATGTGAAAACTGATTCGTTACTCTAATGATATGATAAGACTCTAATTTTCAAATAGAGAATGGAATAAGCTTCTGGCAAGGCCAAACATACTGAGAACTAACATGATTTCTCTAACTATGGCAGGAAAGAGAGATCTGTGTGAACAACACACCAGCATCAACTTCAGATCAAGATTACCACTAGGTAAAAACAAAAATACAGATGGTTACTTATTTACTAGTTGCTGTGCCTCAGAACAGAACAAAGCTGGAGCTCTTGACTGACACACCTGCCTCCTAGACCTGCCTCCTAAGTCATGAAGATCAAACCCACAACCAGGAGAACAAATCCAGCACACCACTGTCACTGCAGAAAGGAAACAAATTATCAGCCAGCTACCCCTTTGTCAGCCACAGGCTAAGGACCATTTCTCAATAGCATGAGAGAGGCACAAATCCTAGCGACCCAAGACTTACATAAAAGGTGTGATTTTTGACCTCCAAGAAAGATAAAACACTGGTGCCTGTTTTAGAGACGTGGTGTCACCTTTGCTTACTATGGAGTCAGTAAATACACATTTTTCTCTTTTTTAGGAAATAACACATTTAAACCATCTGGTGACTCACGATGAAATTTTTGCAAAGGCAGACATTGAAGTGAAACAGGCCGGAAGTGAACCATCAGTCTCAGAAGAGTGTAAGAAGCATAAGAGAGGAGAAAACATGATTGCTAACAGAAGCCCCCCAAATGCAAACAAAACAAGAATAACTTAAAAATGAAGACAGGGATACATTCATCCTAAGTAACATTAAGAAAATGTAAGACAAATCGAAGTTTAATTAAGTAATAATCTGAAGTCGTGGAGCATGTAAAAGGCAGTAAGTATTCAAATATATAAATCAGTGCTTTGGTGATGGCAAACAAAAGGCTTTTTCGAGACAGCAATTGCTGGTGGTTCCCAAATTCTCTGGGCCATTTGGCCACATGCCTTCATCATCCCAGTTTAGATAAAGATGCTACAAAAGCACCACTCAATTCCTGGCAATGGTCCTACATATGACCTCTCCTTCACTAGTGGTGAAACATTCAATTGAGAGAACTTCCAGCCTTGGGAACAGTCAGAGCTCAGAAACCAAAACTACGGACTCTGGTTTGTGCTCTTCTATCACCCTCTGTTGATACACTTCCTGGGCCAAACTCAGTAGTAACAAAAGAAATGCAAACAATTTGCAAAGGGGAGATATTGATCAGAACATATGGGAGGCAAAGACTAGTGCAAGCAATGAATGAATTGTGCTAACCTAATAGCCACTGCTGTGCAAGCTAAGCATATTTCACAGGCAAGGGCACTACAAAGGAAGAAGAAGAAAGCAAACAGTGGTAATGTAAGACATCTCTCACCTTTAGGACCACTGGTTTGAGGGACAAAATCCATTGTAGTAGCTCTGAGAGGGGGTCTCTCACTACTTGGAGTGGCACCTACTCGTAATAGAATGAATGCTAATGCTCATTTTACACATTTGCTGCACATTAAATGGGACAGAGTTACACTTGCAGATGTAATTTTTATGGTCAATTTGCAGCTGACAAGTAATCTACATGAATATGTGTTACTGCTGAACTTCACAATTTGTGCGCCTTTCCACTTCAGTAGATGAGTCCAATCCAACTCAAAGGTATGCACACATTAACTCAGAAATGCCATTTTCAGCTCTTTCAGATCTATTTAAGAAGGCATTACAGGAGGACAAACACAATGGCATCCACAGTCACTTGGTGAAGAAAACAACTGTCATTTGGTTATTTTCATAGCATAGTTTTTTACTTTTTAAGTGATACTCTGGAAAAGCAGTAATTAATATATATAAATAATGTTTATGTCTGGAGCTAAATGCACCTTGCTGGCTGCAAAGGATCAAGGTGATAAACATTAGAAGGAAAAAGTTTTCATCCATCCTGGCATTGTAGTATATAAAATTTCACATGTATAAAACGTATAAAAACTCACTCCAGGAGAGGAACTATAGTCCTTAAGTAGTGAATTATGGCCAGCCTTCTGCACAGCTTCAGTATCCTTTGCCTATGTGTAACTCCTCTTACAAACACTTTGCTTGTTTGGCCCAATCCGTTTTTAGAAAGGGGTAGAAGAGAAGTACAGCACAACTCTTCTCCCTTCTCCACCACTGCATTTTACCTGCTGGATTGCTGAGTGCTGCTCTGAGTAATAGCAGCCACTACTTTTGCTAAGAACGCAGAATTATGGCCCATAACCAAAAGGATTCGTTATGTTCTGTCCTACCTTTCTTGCTTGCTTTGGAGAAGTTAGAGTTTGGACACAATTTTGCCTAAAACAGTCCATAAACCCAAATGAAAAACACCGTTCTCATGAGTCTGATTTATACAAATTGCCCTAAACACCAGTCATTTTGCTCTGCTTCCAACGTATTTCCAAAAGGGAAAGCATTAAATCACAATGCTCTATTTCATTTGAAAATATATGCATAGATGCAAAGGAATTCCTCAGTGGCTGTACTGAGGAAAGGTTCATTTTGCAGCTGTAACCTCAATTATGCTTGACATCCATACATAAGTACCTCAGTTTCAAGGGTTTTTTTCACTGGCAACATTACATTTCCATATAGAATGCGTGACATTCTGCCCTTTTAAAGTTTTATGTGAACATTAACTTCATTGATTTGTTTTTCTCCCTCCCCCCTCTCATAACAATTTCTGCCACTAATTAACAAAAACACATCAACATTTGCTTCAAAAGATTATTTGAAAACAAGTTAACGCTTAATCCTTTTCTCACTGTTCATCAGAAAGTGAATGCAATAAGCATTAAGAGTACTTACTTCTTCTTAAATGAAAACGTGAAAGCTTTCCGGACATTACATACTCAACTGTGATCTAGAGAAGTTACAGCAACTTCTGCTCTCACAGAAGAAATGGAGTCTGGCCCTGCTCCCACCAACATGAAGGCCAAGACACTTAGTATGTGAAGGAACTGCTGGGTGTTCTAGGGCCACATGGTACAGAGAAAGAAATGAATACAACTACGACAGGTTCCAAGTCCGAAGGGGGAGAAAAGTCTTGCCTAGACTGCCTTCCTTTTTGCATGACCTACCAAGTATTAACATCGAAAGACAGCAATAGAAAGGGTCTTAGAGGCAGACAGTTTCTAATACAATGTGTCACGTAGGTTCTATTCAAACTAAATAGTGACAGGTTAGTGTATCCTGAAATGCTTCTTATTTTTTCCAAATAAAAAGCATCTTATTCCCTGGAAGTAGTGCACCACTTAACAAGGCACACAAGACGAGGTACACAGCTGTAAAAACACTCCACCCTGGGCTTCTCTCAGATAATCGGAAGATGCAGACACACAGCTCGCTATTCCCAGTGTGTGACCCTGGGCTGGCTGTGGACACAAGGCACAAGAGCTGTTTTTTTCTCTCATCACATTCAAGACTCCCACTGTGACAACACAAATAAAACCACCCCACTATGTTCAAAAAGAAAATCCCTTTCGTTCAGCCAAATTCCAAACTTAAGTCTTCTCCCTTCACTGAAGGGAGGCAATGTCGTGTTATTTCAGAGTGCCCCTAAAGATAACCCTGAGGAAACCAAATCAAACAACAACAAGATCTTGCTTTTGTAGATATCTGTCCTCCTTCAAAAGCTGCCAAGAACACTTAGCAAACATCATCATAAAGAAAACTTCTACCTTCTGCAAGAGCAATAGTACAAGTCAAATTCAGCAGAACTACTCAGTCACTGTCCTGGTTTCAGCTGGGACAGAGTTTTTTTGTGTTTTTTTTTTTCCTTCACAGTATCCAGTGTGATATTGTATTTTGGCTTTGGCAGAAAAACAATGTTGATAACACACCAACGTTTTAGTTGTTGCTGAACAGTGCTGTACAGAACCAAGGACATTTCAACTTCTCATACTGCTCTGCCAGTGAGGGGGGCTGAGTCGGCACAAGGAGTTGGGAGGGGACAGAATCAGGACAGCTGATCCAAACTGGCCAAAGGGATGTTCCATACCATACGATGTTGTGTGAAAAAAAACTTTAAGAACTGTAGGGAGTTGGCTGGGATCAGCCACTGCTCAGGGACTGGCTGGGTTAAACCACACATCACTACACCTTGTTTTGATAAGATGCCATTGAGTTGATAATCCAGATTTAGGACAGGCTCAGAGAACAGGCTGGTCTAAGCCAGGATCACATGGCAACATCTCTTCCCCAGTAATGATCCCACTAACGGGAAAAGCAGTGACTTTGCTCAAAACTAATCAAAACTAAGCTCTGCTGGATGATTACTACTCGTTAAATAAAAAAGTTGTTAATTCTTGGTTGAAAACAATCCAATTCCTTAAACATGCAATAGTTTGACCTCCTCCAAGGAAACCAAGGCCTAACGCTAAAGACTGTATTCACTGTTACTTTTCTCAAAATTCTTGATAACAGAAGATGACTTTAAAATGACTGAACTTGATCACTCTTAGCAATTGTGTAAGAGAATCACCCCCAGCTGCAAAGGTGCTGTGCACACACGCTCAGTTTACTGAACTTCCCATCTCCTTCCAAATATCCTATCCTGTCTTCAGAAGCATCAATGGTGAATGGAATTTCTCTGAAATCATCCATGTTCCTCTTAGAACGAATTTAAACAACTATTTTTTGCAGATATTTTTCCATCTTCTAAACACTTCACTTCCGTAATCTTTGCAAGCTGAATATTCATGCTTGGTATTTCAGTTTCTATTAAACGCTCTTCGACACAGTGGACTGCAATTTCACTTACTTTACTGCATATAATAATGTATACAGTATCTTCATGTATAAGAACTGCCATCACTATTTTTCTTAATGCTTAGTAAAAATAATGAAGTCATAAGGAGATCCAGTGGACAGAATCTGAAAGCAGAAATTTTGAAAAGGACATCTTGTACAAATGTTTAATGATGAAAGTGTTTAACCATCTGAACAGCTTATCCACGAATGTGGTAGATTTTCTGTCAACTGAAGCTATTAAACCAATACATTTTTCCAGCACACGTTTTAATTCATCCACAAGTTATGGAAATCTGTACAGAATTAGTAGGTGAAGTTCCATCATCCCTGTCATGCAGAAAATCACTCAGTCAAAACGATCCCACTTTAAATTTCAGTTTCTATGACTTACAGACATTCTCTGGGCTGTAGTGCTGCAGTTAGATAAAGCTGAGCTCAGGCAGGACAAAGATTATGCTTTCTAAAGAGATGGTGGCTCTCTCAGCATCCTCCTTAGTGGGGAATCAGACTGTTAAACTGCAGAAAATTGTGCAGGTCTGTTTGACAAAAACTGAAACACTGCACCTAAACCTCATCCCAGAAATCTACATATTTCATAACCTGCAGGCTGAATTACTGCAGTTCTCCCTACACGGAAGGAAACCGCACATGCAGGGTTCTCCCTGGCACAGAGCAGAACAGCCCATCTGCTGGCCAGTCCAGGACACTGTGCACACATCAGTGCTGCCCTGACTGCTGACTGTCTCCTTTGCCAAAATAACACAGTTCAGAGAGCCTGTCCTAATTAATTTCCCCAAAGGACTAGCCCTCATTACCTGTGAAACTGTCCATTGGCTCCATTTGGCTGAAGCAAGCAATTTATAAAGTAAGGGTTCAGAGAAGGAAGTTCTTCCACGCAGCGAGGACTGCTCAGACTATTTCTAATGGACCTACAGGGAACAGTAAGCCTACTGATGGTTGGCTGGGCCTTAAGCCTCCTGAATATCTGCAGAGATCTGTGAACTTGAAAAGGCTTTGTGCATGCCAAAGCAATTCAGCCATCCACTGACTAATTCCTAAATTACTACAAGCTTTCAGCATCCAGCTACAAACATCAGCAGCACACAGACTAACACACTCCTCTTCCTGGGAATCGCATTATAGCTTGACAACTCCTGTGAGTTGGAAGGCGGACTGGACTCTTCTGCAGACAACATTCAGCTGCTTCCCCCTGTTCCTGCACTGCATGGTTTTCCAGACACTCTCACTTTTGTCTGTTAACTTTGGGGTAATGAAAATTCTTCCTCGAGAGTGGGAAGGAGGAAGAGAAGCAAATGCTCTGCGCGCGTACGGGTCTCGCGATGACTCAGGTTAGTAGTTCACTGCGGAGATTAGGCCAAGGAGCGCTGACACTGGTGCGCAGATCAGTAATTGGTTCATCAATTCCCGGCGCCGGCGCGTTCCCGAACTGGAGAAGCAAGCTGACGCGGAGAAGCGGCTCCGCGAGCGATCCGGGGATACGAGCAGCAGCTCGGATTAAAGGGTTCGAAGGCTGATGACTCGCTTGGCAGCTTTGGAACGATGTGGCATTTCCCGGCAAAGCTGGGAAGAGGGCACTTGGGACAAACCTGTTGTTTTTGTTGCACTGATTTTGGCACAGCGCGCGGGAGGGATGATTCCACCTGAATACACAGGCAGCAGCATTTATGTGGCGTTTGGGACAAGAGCTGGCACCGCAAGGCAATGACGCATCTTGAGCGCGTGTGGGGGGGAATATCCAAGTGAGTTGTGTACACGACGACCAAGGGGGAGTTTGGATCTGCTTGCTGCATACTGGATGACTGTATTGATATGACCTGTCGTGGTGAGATCTACGTTTTGGCACGGATTGGGGGGGGGGGTTGGTTTAGCGATGCAGGCGAGCTGCACACACGGCCGGGCCAGCGTAGATCTTCGGTGATGATCACCTCTTCCCCTTTTGACGAGCAATCGTTGACGTCTTTTATTATTATTTTTATTTTTTTCTTCTTCTTTTCTTCATGGCAACCCACGTTTTTCCGGTTTTTTTTTTTTTTTTTTTTTTTTTTATTTTTTTGTGGGTTTTTTTAG
>JANHGO010003772.1:0-26333 GCA_024606505.1 Aquila spilogaster | reverse complement strand
GCATTCCAGGCCAGGCTGGATGGGGCTGTGAGCAACCTGGTCTAGAGGGAGGTGTCCCTGCCTATAGCAGGGGGTTGGAACTGGGTGATCCTAAAGGTCCCTTCCAACCCGAACCACTCTGTGATTCTATGATTCCATGAGTTACTCCCCCACCACCACAAGACGCGCGCATGTTGAAAGCCTTTTTAAAAGGACGACTGCACGCCTCCCTTGTAAACAACCCAGAACAGGTATTTCAAACCCACCTGAACAACTCCAAGTATTCCAACTGCTTTGTTTTTCATCTTCGTTAAAGACCCAACAGAAAGGCAAATCTCTCCTTACACCAGCTGTTTTCCCCAAACACACCAACTGGGTCATCACAGGGCTGCTCACCAGCATCAGCACGGACTCAAGGAGTGTTTGCATCCATGTCTCCATGTACAAAACCCAGACCAGAGGAACCAAACATGTGGCTGTGATGAGTGGCCATACACGGGTTGGCAGAGCTGCGGAGCTGCTCACACCGGTCCCAAATGCCTTTGTGTGTGTGTGCCTGCCCTCTGCTTCCCAGCCTGCGAGTGACAGACGATAAATGGAAACTCGGTTCGAATTAGCTCGAGTCACGGAAGAAAAACAACAACACGTCGTTTATGCAAGTTCGTATTGTTATCCGAGGCTTTGTGCAACCCAGAAGCAAAACGGGGACTAAATGTCACATAAATACCAAGCATCCTCCTTTTCAGATTTATAGCAACAGGGAGACGCAAAGGAGACCCCGGTGGTGCTGGATGCTGCGGGGCTGACATCACTCTCTAAAATCTGGACTTAAGTGCCGTCCAACCCCGATTTCAACTATTTTTCATTCTGGGATGAGCACTGACAGCACCAACAGCTGCTTTTCTTGCAACAGCCTCATTTTTTCCAGCAGTTTCCGTCCTGCTTTGCATCCCAGAGCACCAGAGCAGATCAGCAGGCTCTCCTCTCCGCAGCTATGCTGTTGGAGCTATCCCAAGCACTGCTGGGGGAGTGCAGGGGCAGCAGTCAGATCTGCTTTCCCCCTGTGCTCCCCCAGCGCTGTGTCACGCACGGTGACAACTTCTGGAGCCAACGAGGCTGGCAGCGAGGTTACATACGTGAACGCAGAGTGTCGGAGAGCAGCAGCAGTGATGGAAGAAACCCTTTGAGAAGGTGAGTCGAGGTTAGGCGTGCACAGTGTTAACAGTGGAACACTGTTGGACCACTCTGGTCGCTTCAGCCTTTTGCTCCCTTCCTCCGAACTCACCCTTGCAGGACCAACGAGTCCCCTGTGATCTGCTCAGCAGGCAAAGCCTGCAGGACTTTGTCCCAGGGCTCTGCTTCCTCCACGACGTGCTAAAGGACCTAGGGCAAAACATGCAGCTCTGTCCCCATCACTCTGAGAAGGGACCCGCTTCACTCCAAGCAGGAAGGAAGCCTGCTCTCTCGATATAAAGATCAAAATATTTCTGCAATTGCTTTGCACTAATCGTGGAAATACGTTGCAAACACAAAGCGAGGTGAGCCCAGCCTCGAATGAACAGGAATGGATATACAATTTAGCTGCCATCCTTGAGTGCTCTTCCTCGTGGAGCTGCTGGTGTCTCAAAGCCAGCAAGGATCACTGGGCAATGTTTACAGCAGAGATAAGGCACAAAACCTAACTGCAAGAACCGTAACCTTTTCTCCCAGTAGCTGACAGGAAAACTAGGTTAATTTATACAGCTTCTGAAAGGAAAAAATAACACTAATTCCCTCGTAGTCACACAACATTACACACTAAGTTTCATATTACGTTCGTGAATTACACTTTGCAATTACACAAGCTTCTCTATGGGGACAATGAAGTATTTGGCAGAACGCACAAATACATCAGGTTCTCATGTAACTCCAACTAAACTGCGGTAGAAGCACATGCACATGCAGCTCCATAAAAATCACCGTGAGCCCGCCTGGGTCCCAAGGGCACTGCAAGCAGCAATGCAGCTGAGTGATGTTGGGCACAGTCCTACTCTGCGGGGAATACAAGATCCTTCTATTCAAAATGTGCAGGATTTGCGTGAGGCTCTTCCTTCTTACATGCTTAAAGTTGATAAAACCAGGGCACGGGGCAGGGTAAGAGTCAAGTGATGCTGGTGACCATCATCAAAAGCACACGTACTGGGGAGGGAACGGTGTCAAAGAGCAGCCCTGGCAGCTCCCGGCCAACTGCCAAGCCACTCAATCCTCCGGAGCACAAAGTGTGTTTAATTAGCATTCACGCTGCAGCAATACAAACCAAAATTCCTCCTTGCAATCCAGCAATTGATGCCTACCACGCCTGTCTTTATGCTGGGCCAATTGCAGCTGGAAGCCAGCAAAAACCAACTCCTGCATTCTTCTGCAGCGACCCGATGGGGGAAGCCCATGGGGTGTTACGGTGTGCCTGGGAGAGGAGCTTCAGCAAAGCCAGGAGTGCTGGTGGATCAGATGGAAAGGAAGACACCGTACGGTGAGTCAATATCAAACAGAGCCATTAAGAAACGTTTCTTCTCCGAAAGAGTGGCACAGACTGCCCAGGGAGGTGGTGGGGTCACCCTCCCTGGAGGTGCTCAAGGAATATGGAGATGTGGCACTGAGGGACGTGGTCAGTGGGCATGGGGCTGGGGTCGGACTTGGTGATCTCAGAGGTCTTTTCCAACCCGAATGACTCTGTGATTAACAAGGACAGAAATGCCAAGAAGTCAAATGCGTTGGAGGCTGCACCTCAGATCTAATGATTAACCTTGGGACCATGGAGAAAGCTAAAAGGGGGCCATTGCACCAGCAGAAATGTCTTTTTCTCCTCGTTTCCTTTGTTCTTGCTGTATTTTGTTTAATCACATCTGCCCTACTTTCAGTCAGATGTGTTGGACTCCTCTTTCCTCCTGCCATCCCCACCAGCAGTGACTCGCAGGTGCTTCTGGCACTCGCTGACAAGAATCAGTGCCGACAGCCGGCTGCTCCCCCATGGAGAGCTTCACTTCCCACCCCCCTTCTCTGGGCTGCTTCTCCTAAACCCTCTGTAGGACTTGTCATAATCATCGAATACCCCACATTGGAAGGGACCTACACAAGGATCACCGAGTCCTGGCTCCACACCCAAACCCAAACCCTATGGCTGAGAGCGGTGTCCCAGCGCTCCCTGAGCTCTGCAATGGGGCTGTGCCCACCACCCTCTGGGGCACAGCCTTTCCCTCACCCCCACCCGACCCTCCCCTGACGCAGCTCTGTGCACTCACAAAACTCAACAGTCAGGAGAACTCTTCCAGTTGTCTCCAAAACGATGACATTTCATCTGCTGGGGAGAATTCTGTGCTTACCAAAACAAAAGAGCGCATTACAGAGCTTGTTTGAAAAGGCTGCCACGGCTTCGTCGTGAATAGATTAATCAACGTTACGAGATTTGATGCTGAATTCCTCACTGACAGCTCCGCTCCTAAAGAGGCAAGCTGCCACGGGAGAAGTCTGGAGGGCGTCAGCTCGCAGAGCTGGTGTAACACGAAGCGACCCAAGGCTCAACGAGCACACACCAAAGACAAGAATATGAAGGAGTACAGTTTTAACCCATTCATCGCTACCGTTCTATAAAATGACTGGTCAAACTCCGCTTCATCTATCTGAGGATGAACCGACGAGGCAGGGAGATGGTCCTTGAGAAGTGACCTGTGAGAAGTGCAGTACTGGAGACCTCAAAGATTTTGTTAAAGGACAAAAGGATGCACAGAAGTACAATGAAGAGAAAGAGAAAGGTTTGATTGCTGAAGACACAGCTTTAGAAAACCTTAAAGCCAAATGTCCACGTTGGACAGCACTTTGCTTGCCTCTATTTAGTGCTACAGCCACCATCTCCATCCTGAAAGCACCTACCTACATTTGAGATGTACCCAATGGGTTCCAGGCCCAGCTCTCCATCCTCAAACCACCCACTGACATCCTTCTGGTGCCATGCAGACACCCAGGAGCCCAATGGAGGGACCAAAGGAGGTCTGGAGGTGCACATGGTGCAGGCTGGGTGTACTCCAAGGACAGGGATGTCAATTAGGGATCCCTAGTCACAGAAGTCATTCAGGTTGGAAAAGACCTCTCAGATCCCCAAGTTCAACCCCAGCCCACCCCACCGTGCCCACTGACCACGTCCCTCAGTGTCACATCTCCATGGTACTTGAACGCCTCCAGGGACGGTGACCCCACCACCTCCCTGTGCAGCTGTGCCACTGCACCACCGCTCTTTCTGAGAAGAAATGTTTTCTAATCTCCAACCTGAACCTGCCCTGGTGCAACTTGAGGCCATCACCTCTCATCCTATCACTGTTTCCTGGGAAAAGAGGTCTACCTCCATGACACGGCTGCCGCCATGACACAGTGCAGGGGCACCTTCAGAACAAAGTGTTCATCTCTGCAGGACTTCGGTAGCCCCTGGGCTTTCTGCGAGTCCAGAACTTGGGATTTCAGCTCAGCTCTTTGATGTGAGCTACATCTTGTCCGACCAGCAGTCCCAAGCACTTCAACAAATCCCTGTTATCAAAGGCATTTTTTCGTCCATTGCATTTTCTCTAAAGGTCCTGGCAATGCTCACAGCAACAGCGAGGAACACCCCTCTGCACTGGTGCCCCAGCACAAGGCTTCGCTCAGCACTACCCTACAGCTGAGCATTAATTCACCCACAACCAAAGCATTAGCAGGCTCTCTAATGTCAAGTCCAACCCTTGTGAAAGGCGCTGGAGATCTGCGCGCAGAAACTCCCTGGTAATTGGATTACTGGTGTTAGAGCAACATCCTGCAGGCAGCCCAGGGCTCGGGCTGCTGTCAGGGTGGGGGAGCAGAGCTCAGAGAGAGAGGAGGACTCCCACCAGCCGCAGAGCTACCCAGCAGGGTGAAAAATGAGCGGTGCCTCATGCCAGATGTCCTTCCCCAGCACATCGCAACTCAGGTGCAAATACGCTTCGTGTTGCATCGGAGCTGCGTTCTGGTTTTTGTGCAGGGATGAGCTCAGCCCTTCCAACTACTCAGCACGAGCTCCTCTTCTGTCAGCTGGGAGAGGTTGGCGGCCCCGAACCCACCAGGCAGCGCGCGAGGGAGCTGGCAGCGCGCTTGCAGGGTATCTGCTAAGCCGTCTTGTATTTAATCACTTAATTAGGGATCTGAGAGCTATTGAAATTTGCATACAATACAAGATTCGGAAGAGCTGTAACCATCGCTGAGAACAAAAGCTGAATGCGAAGCAACCCAGGGAGCTGGAAAATAGAGGCAGGAAACAAAATGAAACCCAGTTCAACACATTCCTCACCAATAACCACCAACGGGGGAGGGGGGGGGAGATCACCCAACCGCGGGAAGAGGGGGCTCCTCCTGCAGCCTATGGCTTTGGGGGCTGTTGTGGCTTTTTTCTTTTCCTTTTTCAATGCTTCTCATTGCTCAGCATTATCACCAGCTGTAGGATATTGGATTGAACTTGTGCAGAATGCAGCAGCGGCATAGCAGCACTCGTGGATATTTGGAGACGGTCAGCAGAGCGTGGAGAATGAAGGGCTCAGGTTTGGAGACAGCATCAGTAGCTATCTCTGAGTAATTAGCTAACCAAACAGAATTAGGCACAGTTGAGCTCACCTTCTCAGCAGAACCGTATCAACAATTGGTCATAAAAGAGCACCGCGAATGACAAAGCGATTAAAGGGATTTAGAAGGAAAAGATTAAGCCAGCAAAGTGTGTACAGTCAGACCAAGCGCAGGGAAAAGGAGAAGCGACTTGCACCGAGCAGGCCTGAGCTGCACGCTGCATCCTCTGCCCGCAGAGCATGAGATTTTCAAACTAAGCCAATACAGGTGGCTCGGTAAAGCAATTATTGACCTCGGAAAAACAAGGATGTCCGGGAACTTCCCAAGGAGCACGCAGGAAGAGACAGAGGAAGAGGTCAGGGTGGCCGGGGCTATGAGCACTGATGGAGCTGTGGGTGTCCCTGTCCACTGCAGGGAGCAGGACCAGGTGGCCTTACAGGTCCCTTCCAATTCAACTGATTCTATGGTTCCACGATTCTACGAATCATTTAGACTACCCAGAGAAGGATCCCGCTTTGGGGAAAAGACAACTGAAGGTTTACCTTTAAAAAGGAGACCGCTGAGGAACGGTTTGCTCCAGAAACCAACCACCTGACCCCCATGGCAATGCCCAGCAGCAGCCCCCGGCGCTGACACCGCAGCCCACATGACACCAGTCCCAGCCCACGGCACCGGGATCCCGTTACCTGGAGCCCCACGCAGCGTCCCCGGCCGACCATGGCCCGATCCCCGGACGTGGCCCTGCTCTCCCCAGGCAGACGAGCCGGGAGCTGTGGCGGAGCAGGAGAATGCCCGAGCAAGTCTCGGGAGCGTAGCTGCTTGCTCGTGCTGATTACAAATATTCAGGCATCTCTAAGTAGGCGGAGTACAACAAAAAAGGGTTTTCGAGAAACTTACGGAAAAGCAATCAACAACGGTGAATACATTAGGAGATGGCTTGGTTTCCTTAGTATTTATTGTCTTGATAGCAATACCTAGAGGTCCTGAGCGAGGCCGGGGATCCATCGCACCAGGCTCGGCGGGAGCAAACAGCAGCTGCTGCCCGGAAGCGTTTGCAAAGCAAAATGCAGCACATGGGGAATGCAGCACGGGGCCGTGCGTGGTATGTCTGAGGGCAGGCCGAGACAAGCAGGCGCTCGAGTCAGACTCAGGATTCAGCTCTGAGCGAGCCAGACCAGAACTTTTGCATTCTTGTAGGTGCCACCAAAACAGAGCCCACAGTGGGAAGGAGACGAGTAATGTGCGTTTCCCCAGGTGGGCACTTGGTAAAGCTCCTGGTTTGTAGTCCAGTTCGTAGAAGCATAGAATGGTTTGAGTTGGAATGGACCTTTAAAGTTGCACATCTGGTGCAACTTCCCTGCAGTGAACATGGACACCCACAGCTCCAGCAGGTGCTCAGAGCTCCATCCAGCCTGACCTTGAGCGTCTGCGGGGACGCGGCACCCACCATCTCTCTGGGCAACCTGTGCCAGTGCCTCACTCAGCTGACTCTGTGCTGGCAGGGATCTCCAGGAAGCCTCCATTCAGCTGCCCTGGGTGATGTTATCAGGAGGCCGAACTCTGTACAAGGCTCTGATGGTCACAATGCATGCCAATCACCGGCCAAGGGGACGGCAAAACAAGGAGGGATGAAACCCAAGGCTGGAGAGAACCATGCCTAGAGAAGAACTGGACAAACTGGAGGGGAGGCTGCGCAGGGAGAAGGTGGAGTCACCACTCCTGGAGGTGCTCAAGAAGAGGGCAGATGTTGCACTCAGTGACACGGTCTAGCACGGTCACAGACATGGGCTGATAGTTGGTCTAGATGACCTTACTGGTCTTTCCCACCTGAACGATTCTAAGATTCTGTGATTCAAAACTGCAGGGTTTTATTTTCTATCCTCGGTTTAGACCTCCCTCTCTTTTCAGCTGCTATTTTAAACTAATCATACTGAGAAAAAGGGGGAGAAAAAACCAGCAACAGTGCAGCACGGCAGAGCTTTGTGCATCATTATTAATCTTCTATTACTACTGCTCACAGCAGCAGCAGACGCCTGCAAAATATGGGGATCCCCACCCTGAGGTATTTACAAACCCGATTAAGATGTGATATAATTAAACAGCAAATAAAGTAGTAGTGAACACAGAGCAGGGAAGGAGGGGGAAGAAAGACAATTAACTTCAGCAGCTCTGCTGAGGTCACACCTATTTTACATTGAAGTGCCCACAAACTGTGGGACTTGCTATTTCTGGAAGCCATCTGGTGTCTCGGTGCATCTCAGCAGCACCACTACACCCAGTGCCTGTTTGATGTAGATGTGGCACTGAGGGACATGGTCAGCGGGCATGGTGGGGATGGGCTGGGGTTGGACTGGGTGATCTTGGAGGTCTTTCCAACTGGAATGATTCTATGGCTTTATGTCCCTCATCCTCCTCAGACATCTTTTCTGCCTGTGCTTTGGAGTTATTACATGACTTCAGATACTCCCCAGCAGCCTGCTTGCCTCCCGGACTGCGTCTTTTGCAAATGCTTCCTCCATAGCACCAGACAGTACTACTAAAAGATGCCTTCCAGCTTCTTAAAAAGCAAACGGGCAACAAGAGGAGGAAACACAAACTCCAGTTCTGTTTTCCTTTGGTCCATGTCCCACTCCATGGATAATGCCAATCCCTACAAAACCCAGCCCGCACCAGCACAGAGAGCTACTGCAGGAGATGCCCAAGCAGATGGATGCACGCTTGTTTTGCAGCGCTGCACCAAGACAGGCAAAAATCGATGAACCAAAGGATTACTGCCATGGGGTGAGATGCTAGCGGTGAAAGAGCCATGGCTGTGGCCAAGGGGTGCCCTGGAGCCGCCTCACACAGACCCAGGAAGCTCCTGCACACAGCGTCCTGTTTTTAAAAAATACATACACACAACACGTCCCTCCCATTCCTTACAAATGTGCTAATCCCAGCCAGGCTCCGGAGAGCAGCAAAGATAAAATCAGCACGGAGATGGCTCATAAAAGCAGCTGACAGCTAACCCGGGAGCCTAAGGCGAAGCACAGCGCATCTCGCAGCCCGTGTTTGAAATGGGGAAATTCCCCATCAAGACATAACCTGGGTTTGGAGCTGAGAAGGAAGGTGCCCAGCACTGCTGCCCATCCACGTACCCTGCTTTTAGCAAGTTTTGTTGAAGCCGTGAAAGAGGACAAACTTACAAAGCCTACCTTGAGCAGTGGATCCCGCTCCGCTGAGGTGCAGATCAGAGACGGGGCCTGATCCTCGTGGCAGAGCCCACGATAGAGCCCAGAGGGCCCTCAGGTGGCAGGGATCCAGCCCAGCAGCAGGGAGGGATCCAGTCCAGCAGCCAGGATCCAGCCCAGCAGCAAGGATACAGCTCAGGAGCAGGGATCCAGCCCAGCAGCAGGGATCCAGCCCAGTGGGATGCCCACAGCCGGGATGGAGCTGAGCTCACTGCTCCCAACTGCCCGTGTCATACCCAGCGCCTTGCATCCCAAATAGTTTATTTTCACGGTTGAAGCTCTGCGTTTAATTAAAAGCAGCCTTGATAATTACTCTTTCCAGCCAATCCCTCATCTGCAGCCCTGCTGCCTGAAGAGATCCTCATTTTGGGCGGATGTACAGAGGGAGCAAGGCAGCAGTTGCCTGGAGGGCACAGGGACTGGAGGGACCCACAGGGAGCAGCGGCACCGAGCCGCTCACTAACGAAGCCCCAGGTGGCAGAGCAGCGCCCAGGGAAGGGATGGAGCCTCATGTACAGACACACTTTGTCCCAGTGAGCCACACTATTGGAAATCGTATTTATTTTCACCTTGAGCAGCTGCATGCCCAACAATGCTCCAGTCAGAGGCCACGACAATTTCCACGCTTATAAGATCCCAAAGTCACCGCGTTCAGCATCGCAATGCTTCTGAAAGCAGCCAGGCTAAAACACAGCCAAATCCACCCATTAGCAAAGTAACATATCAGGGGACGTTGTAGCATTGCATTCCCCAGAGTATGATGTCAGAGAGACAAACCTGTTAGGAAAGGTAAAAAGGAGCAGGAATAATTGCATCACCTCATGCCCTTTGAACAACCTTTGGATTCTGACAGTTTTTGCCAGGAAGAATAATGAAAGTCAAACTAATTAAGCAATGAACATGCCCACAGTACGGAGCGTGAAAATGTTTAAAGTCTGAGACGCTGTTAGGAAGCACGCAGCTCCTGGCCTCACCTTCCTGCTGTTGCTCTGGGAGCAACCATGATGGTGCAAAGGCTGTTGGTTTTCTCCTTCTTACTATTAACTCACAGCACCAAAATGGGGTTCTGTGGGAAGAGGAGATATTAAGAATACTTCTGATCCTGCAAACAGGCAGCTACCTGCTTTCATGGAATGAAGTCAAGCTCTGCTTATAGAATCACAGAATCATTCAGGTTGGAAAAGACCTCTAAGATCACCAACCCCACCATGCCCACTGATCACATCCCCCAGTGCCATGTATCCATGGTTCTGGAACACCTCCAGGGACGGTGACCCCACCACCACCCTGGGCAGCCTGTCCCAAAGCATCACCACTCTTTGAGAGCAGAAATGTTTCCTAATATCCAGCATGAAAGAAGAAACCTGTTCTTCTCATATCCATAGAATCCTAGAAGGGTTTGGTTAGAAAGGACCTTAAAGCTCACCCAGCCCCAGCCCCTGCCATGGGCAGGGCCACCTCCTACCAGCCCAGGCTGCCCAACGCCCCATCCAACCCATGTCCCAGAAGACCTCTGCATAGTCTCTTCCATGAGGCACTCATCTGGCATCACTGCAAATCCAGCATCCTCTCCAATGCTACACAGTGATGCCATGAACCCTCGCCCATTTCACCAATGGTGCCATCCCCTCCACAGTGACCACTTGAGCATCAGAGATGAAGGTCACTCACTTGAGAGTGACAAAAACATGGTTCTGGTTCCATGTCAAAGAACAAAGAGCTCCCAGAATTGCACAGAACCATGGATATTCAGACTGGGAATGGTGGGTGTAGAAGTGCCAGGAAGAAGAAAAAGCAGAAAAAGGGCTAAAAACACAGCAGATGTCGGTGGTACCCAGGCTAACAGGTCACCAGCACATCAGCACACAGCGTGTCAGGGTGCTCAGGTGGAGACAAACAACAGAAGGAAAACCCTGGTGAGCCTCAGGGATGGGACAGGGTGAATGGGCTGATCCAAGGGTATGAAAAGGAACCTGACAGCAGGACTGCGAGCACAGGCGCTGGCACCTCCATCCCATCCCTGGGACTGACAGGAGCAGCTTGTGTCCAGTGCTGGACCAACCGCCTGGACACGCATCCTGGTCCCGGCAGCTACGTGGGGATGTGAGCACAGAGCTGTTAGATCCATGTGGGGATGGGTTCATTTTAAACTACAACCACTTTCCCCTGTGTGAAGGTCTAGCACTGAGACTTGCTTCGGGGCTGATGCAATATGGAAGGGTTATTTCCCGTAGCACGTTGTTGTTCATCATGGTCTCACCCTGGTCACCATCACCATCAATGCGTACAGGAAACCTAGAGGACACGGGAGAGGTGCCCAGCTAAGCACAGCCAACCTCAGAGAGGACATCCATCTCCTGAAGATTCGAGGTTAGGATCTGGGGATCCAATCTCAGGTCGCAGCTCCTCTTGGCTGTCTCAGCAAATCACCATCTCTCTGTAACTCTCTGAAACTGAATTACCGTCTCCTGGACACACACTGCTTTTGCTCTTCTGTCGTACCAGTATGGATCATAAGTTTTTCATGAAAAAGTTCTTTTAGTGCACTGGTGCCCTTATAGATGGAAGACCTATACACGTAGAAGGAAAGGGACTAAGAGAAGAACTCTGAAATCACAGGGGTGACGCAAGGCTGGTGAGCAACACCACGATGCCAAACACTGGATGTTATTCTCAAACTACTTAGTGAAGCATCAGAGACAAACCAACAACTGAAAAAAGACAGAGCCAGGTCTGGAAGCAGTAATTCACTACCGCCACTCACAAGGGGCGCAGCAGTGCCTCTGGCTGCAATTTACAGAATCAGAGAATCATTCAGGTTGGAAAAGAGATCTCAGATCACCAAGTCCAACCCCACCATGTCCACTGACCATGTCCCTCAGTGCCACATCTCCACGGTACTTGAATGCCTCCAGGGACGGTGACCCCACCACCTCCCTGAGCAGCTGTGCCACTGCATCACCGCTCTTTCAGAGAAGAAACGTTTCCTAAATCCAAACGGAACCTCTCCCAGTGCAACTTGAGGCTGTTATTTCCCATCCTCTCACTAGTTCCCTGGAGAAGGGGCCAACCCCCACCTTGCTACAACCTCCTTACATAAATTCTAACCACCCATCTCCACCAGCCGAGCCCGCAACAACGGGGTACATCACACCGAAACGTGCCAACATCACAGGGATTGCAGTGTGAAGCACTGTGCCGTGCCACCAACTCCTGTTGCAGCAGGAGAACTCCTGACCCAAGCAAGGTCTAGATTGCCCAATGTCACCATGCGCGCGTGCCACCATCAATACAGCACTCCAGCAAGCCGTACATGCAGCCTTCCCGTTAACCACCCCCTAAACCTGTGTCTACAGGGTTGTCTTTTGGCTTTATTTTGCAACCAACTCCAAGCCTCTCAGGACTAAAGAGATTTAAGCACAAAACGGCGCTCACAGCCCCTCCGCCGCCTTCCGCCAAGGCAAGAGCTCCCGCAGACCGTGCAACCCCCCCGCACACACACGTGAAATCATTAACTTCATCGACTGCTTTTTGCAATCTCCCATCAATGATTAACGCACGTTAAGCAGCATTTTTTTTTTCCTTAATGAGGAACGCATTTTTTTTTGTTGTTAAATAAAACTAACGTCCTTACTTCTGCGACGCCGCCAGGATTCTTGCCAGACCTCTCTCTCCCTCTCTCTCTCTCCAGCTTAAACATTGACACATTGATTTTCAAGGTCACCGCCGCGCCACGTCGTTTTCTCCTTCGCACATGATCCTCAAGGTGCACGGCTCTACGGAGCGCCGGCACCCACACCGCTCGTCGCCAAGTTCAATCGATAGGAAGAAAACGCCCGAGGGAAGGCAGCCTTGGAAAATGCAAATAGAATCCATCAGCCGGACAGCGTCCTTTCTTCGCCACCTTACATAAAAGCCTTAAAAAAAACCACGAGGGTTCCCTCCGCAGCAGCAGCACTGGAGAGAGGAGGTGCGGGGAGCGGCCGCCCGCCCACCACTCGTGGTGCCCCGAAAACTGGGCACGCTGCTGGAGGACAGCCTTACCTGCCGGCTGCCGAGCGCTCCTGGCTTTGCTCAATGCGATGCCGGGGGGGGACGCACCGGGAGGAGACACCGGTGGCACCCAGCGGGTGACTGCGATGGCACAGCAGCGCTTGGGGTGGGGGAGAAAGAAAGCGGCGATGCTTGCTTGCTGTTGGGTTGGATGAAAAGCAGGGCTGGTACGGCTCCTCGAGACTTGTTTTCTCTTTGATTGCCTCCCCCCCCCCCCCCAAAAAAGAAATAATCTTGAAGTCAGAAGCAATGCGCTCACCGCCTGAATGCTTTATTCTTTCTAATTCAGGCAGGTTTTTCATGTGTGTCCCTATAGCTCAGCATCTGAGCTGCGTGTGACACAGCCATCATCGCTGTGCCGTGGAAAGGGGAAAGCTGCTGTGTGACCGAATCGCCCCGGAGCCCTTTGCAGACCTAAACCTGCCCCTCCTGCCCTGTGGCTCCGCAGCAACAGAGAGCAGCGTTTCTATTTCCACCCTGGGAGAGGGGCTCACTGCATGGCACCTTGGCCTGTTACTCTGTTCCCAGGGCCCTGTGTCCTGGTGGTACCCGGGCCGGGCGGGCAGAACTCACCGTGTCTGTACTGTCACACTGTGCACGCGGCTCTGGAAGTTATTTTAATAAAGCAAAGTACATCAGAGGAACCTGAAGATGTTTGGGCTGTGCAATGGACTGGTTTGACCCGGGTCCAAATAGCTGCAGTTTTGCCACCAGTGTTGCACTGGAACATCACCAAGGAAGGGACTCCCTCTGCTGCCCCTGCTCTTTGCTTTGCTTCAGAAGAAAGCTGAGTTTCCACATACTCTGTATCGACACCAAAGATGAATCATCGCCATGAAGGGACTCACCCTGAACAGCTACAGACGTCAAAGAACAGAAGGAGAGCACCCTCAGAAAGCCATGGAGGTGCGTGGCCCTGGGATGGGGAGTTACCCAAACGTCAGCAAAGGAGAACATGCTCGAAGCCTGCAGCTGTGCTTACCAGGGAACAAAACAGCCCAAATACTTGTAAAAAATATACGTGAGAAAGGGTGGAAATAGAGAAAGACACGGGAGGGAGTCCTGGAGGACTTAAAATAAATCAGGACTTAGAGCCACCATCAGCAATGGGATAAATAACGGCGAGCGCTGACTGCAGACCCCGTGTGCTCCAACTGCACGATGACGGCACGAGGGGATGGGAGAGCTGAAAGCTGAGGGGTACACCAGAACGCAGCCCCCAAACAGAGATGTGCTTTCTGCACACTGCTGGAACAAACTACACGAAAGGCTACATCCAAATCGTCTGCTCAAATCACACCTTTCTGATTTACCATCTGAACTATTTCAAAGCAGAGCTTTTTTATTTATTTATTTATTTATTTATTTTTCGGAGGGGATATTTCTGCTCTTGGCAGACTTGGAATCTCTTCTGCTGTCGCTTAACCCTTTGGCTGCCTTTGCTGGAAAACACCCATGTCCTTGCAGGAATTGGTAAGCGCGTAATAGAAAGCCAAAAAAAAATCAGGAATATGGTAAGTTTCACGAGTTTACCAACAAATTCCACCCCTTCAGCTGTTCCATTTTTTATGAGCTCAGCAGCAAAAATACCCGTTCTGGAATGGCCTGGCTCCAGCGATGAATTTGATTACAGCTGCTGTGTTAAATGAATGATTAATAGACGCCTTTGTCGTGGCTGCATCTGCCTCTCCAGCAGCAGAGCGCCGCACGAGAACACTGATGCTAACCTGGGTGGAACAGCAAATTCTGCCTTCATTACATTGTGTCCTGGCTGCCCCGCGTATCCCAAAGCTGCAGCAAGAAATGGGATTCTTCGTTCCATCTCTGAACATGGAAAACATAGGATCAGGCGGCCCAGGATGCGGCCCAAGCCCCCGCTCGGTGGCTCAGAGCCCCCACGCACAGAGCTAAGCAAGACAAAAGCTCTGCGGTACAAAGACGAATTTGCAGAAGCTCCAGAACTGTTGCAGGGAGCCTGAGTTTCCTCCTCCCGCCCGTTCTCCTGAGCGCGGTGATTAATTATAAGCCTGCAGGAAACGAGAGAGCGGAGGGAAGCGAATCCCTGCTGGCTCCTGCGCTGCCGATCCATCACCGGCAGCCGGACCTGACCTTCAGCCTCCCCTTCTAAGAAGAGGAGCTAAATGCACATTCATCTGCTCAAATCTCTTTTATTTTTCCCCAAAATACTTGCTAATCAACACGCTGGACACTGAGAAACTCGTTATACGACCTGATTTTGAAGAAGACGAAACCCTCATGGAAATTAACCAGACGATCTCCGAGGTCCCTTCCAACCCAAGCTGTTCTGTGGTCCTATGACTTCAGATCCCGTCAGATCGCACCACTGAGCATCGTGCTCCCGTGACACGGTGACACCTGCTCTTTTTATGTTTTATCCTGAATCAAGCACAGGTTTTGAGACAAAAGGTCCCATATGGTTCATATAGGGCAAGTCCCACCCAGCTCGCAGCCAGACCTAACTCAGGGACTTTTCCTCCCCAGGTCTCAGTATCTAAAAGGGAAGCTACAAGAAAGAAGGGCTCTGACTCTGCTAAAAGAGTCTGTTGTGGTAGGACAAGGGAAATGGTGTCAAACTCAGAGAAGGAAGATTGAGATTGGATATAAGGAGGAAGTTTTTTTTGAAGACAAGGGTAGTGAGGCATTGGCATAGGTTGCCAAGAGAGGGTGGTGGGTGCCCTGTACTTGCAGACACCCAAGGTCAGGCTGGACGGGGCTCTGAGCACCTGATGGAGCTCTGGGTGTCCCTGCACATTGCAGGGAGTGGGACCAGATGGCCTTTAAATGTGCCGTCCAACTCAAACGATTCTACGATCTCCCAACCCCTGCACCCACCGGCATTACTTGAATCACAAGGCAGCGCTCCATGATGGGTTGTCAAACTTCCAGCTCAAGAAAAGGAATCAAAAGAGAAGGGAAAGCTGGACAAATATCCATTAGTCAGAGTATTCAGGGACAAAATTTAGCCTTACATTTACTCACGTCCTACAGTCCCACCCTAACACCTTGAGCCAGGTCCTGCGCGGCATTAGTGAACGCTGATAAACTTGAGCTCTCCGCACCAAGCAATCGGCGTTTCCCCATTTAAGTGCACAAAGAGTGTGCAGGAATTTGGAGAAACACGAGCCCCAGCCCAGCGCCAGCAGTGGTGATTTTGCCATCATGTGCCATTTGCCTTCGCGTACTCTGAGGCGTTCCAGGTTCGGGGTGAAAAACACGGTCCGGGCTCTGCGAGGCTCCGAGCAGGTGATGCTGCAGGGGGAGGAATTCACAGATGGAAAATGATTTTCAGGGTAAATGAAGAAGTGGGAAACGTTCCTCTGATTTGACAGCACCTGGAATAAACCGGCTGCCTTCAGCAAGCACCAGCCAGCAGCACTCCTGGAAAAGCTTTACTGTCACAGCACGGGACAGGGCACCACCAGCAGCCCCAGTGAGACACCAGGTGCTGCCAGCACTGCGCTTTCCATAGGAATCCCATAGAGCATCCTACACCCACCTGGACGCGCGGCAGCACAGCTCTGCATCTGACACGAGCCATTCATCAACGAAAAACAAATATAAATTCAGACCATTTCCCTTCAACGCCCACTTCAGGCCACGGTATCTGACTCAACGCCCTTTACTCACTCAAAATCATCCTTGCGAGCTTTGCTTTGGGTTAAGAAGCAAGGAAAACAAGACGTGTGCTTAAGCCTGCCTGCGTGCTGGAGGCAGCACATTCGGGATGTTCCAGCCCACCGCTTAAAAATGCTGTAAGAAACTGAAGAATTCGCGAGGTTATTAGTTCTGTTTCTGCACCTCGAAAACAAAGCTCATGGTAAATGTCTGCTTTAAGCAACTGTCAGCATTTAATGTTTCTATTTACTCCAATTCAAAAGAGCGAACTCTGAATAAAAACTGAACTTAATTAAGCGTGTCACATTCTTTCGGGCACGCCAGCTACAGTCATGAGCAAGATGCGTTTCCCAGCCTCAGTGTACCAACGCTGAGATACAAACGCGCTCCCCAAAAGCCCCAATCTCCTCCTTGCCCACAGGATGCCTTTATTAAGGGAGAAATCGGTGGCAGGACTGGGTTGGAGAGTTGAAGCAAATCACAGACTGAGCAGTTCAGCACAGGTCTAAGGCTCAAAGTCCCAAAAATGAGCCCTCTCCTGAAGGGGAACTGAATGGTGCATCCTCACGGGGGTACCTGGGACGCTGCTAACCCAACGTTACAGCACGCTGCTGATAAATCAACTCGAAATCCAAGTTACTAGGTAACAGCCTGGCGCTTATTTTCAGTACCAGCTGGGCCAGCAAACAAATCCCTCACTGCTGAATGTTAAACATGCTTACCCGTGCTAAAATTACCATTTTCCTTCTACCCACCCCAAATCCGCAGCTGCCAATTCCTCCGCATGCATCCACCCGGGGGGCTCTGGGTGCTGCTCCTCGGGGACGAACAACCCATGGTCAGCTCTAGGACGTAAGGGCCATCCTCCTGCTGGGTTTGTCACCCGGCTCCTGCTCGATGGAACGCCCTGCAGCGATGCCTCCTCCTCCAGATTTCAGGCTGGGCTGCAGCCAGGATTTCCAAGAGTTTCTGTTTCTTCCTTAGAGCTGTCTGCAAGTCAGGTGCGATGTATCGAGCACTGTTTTGGTCCCAATGGAATACCCAAACACGCACAC
Source organism: Aquila spilogaster (assembly GCA_024606505.1). Classification (NCBI taxonomy): domain Eukaryota; kingdom Metazoa; phylum Chordata; class Aves; order Accipitriformes; family Accipitridae; genus Aquila; species Aquila spilogaster. The sequence continues at coordinate 8,785 of JANHGO010003772.1, read as the reverse complement.
ATATATAATCTATACGTATACATGTGATTTGCAATACCTTCTCGGCTAGAAAATACACCTTCTAAGGCAAAAGCTCCTCGAGCTCTGGGTAAGGGAAGGGTGAATTTTTGCTGGTGAAATAGAAGCTCAGCCTGGAATTGCTAAGCGACAAAAACAAAAGATGTTCTTCCGAACGGATGGCGTGTGCTATAAACTCCGCAGTGGTGCCATCCTGACATTCAGCAGCACGGAGAAAGGAGCACAAACTTTGGGGGGGGGAGGGGGGGGTGGAGAGAAAGCCACACAGCAGAGTTCTACCCCTCACGTCCCTAAAAGCCCTGCTCCAAATGGATTAAACGTACAGCAGACCCCCACCTATTTGAAGCAGCTACCAAGGAATCCAAAGGCAAAGCTGTAGTTTTACAGATCAGGGCACGACTGCAAAACCACAGTCTGCAGGAAGCTTCCTCCTCTAACTTCAGTGCAAGAGGACACAGGGAAAGCTGTTTACAAATACACTTGTCCAGCTGGCCAAAAGCTGACGCTGAAAGGCACTTGGGGCCTGCGAGGAAGAGCTCGATGCCCTGCACTGAGGTGGGCACAAAGACTGGGGCACATTTGTATTTCTTCCTCCTGCAAATATACGGAGGCATTTGCTGGGTCAGTAGCAAGAGTTACTGTACTACTTAATGTGTATATGTATTTTTAGTTATACTTATCTGTATCATATAATCTATTCACTAATACGTGTATTTTCTATGTGTGTACATGAATGATGCCCCAAGTGCCACGTGCAGGGTCCCTCCAGGAGCGTCCACCAAAAAAGCAAGGAGCCCACGAAGCCCCATAATGAGCCAGGACTGCCCAGGGGATCACGCACTGCTGCACTAATGGGCACTGCCCCTCAGGTCACGGTCCTGCTGCCTGCTCCCTTCCCAATCAATAACATGCTCCTTCATCCTTTGCTCTCCCAGGGCCAGAAATACGCTGTGATTAATACTTTGGGGCACTTTCTGGCCCTCAAAGTGTTGGAAACAGCATGCAATGAGCAGACCCTCGCCTTCTCAGGGAAGGGATCAATACCTCCCTGCTCGTCTTGTTTTCATTTTAATGCCTTGTAAGAGGTTCCACAACAGGAATAATTACAAACTGGTTATGAAAATAACTCCCCTCCTATGGAGCAGAGAGGTCCTAAGGGTTCAATTACGTGACAAGAGAAAACAATCAAGAGACACCCTGCGTTCAGCCTTGCTTCTAAAAAATGGTTTGCCTTTGTTGTTCTTATCTAATTGTAATGGCTTAGGTAACCAGCCTTAATTGGGAGCCAGCTGTGCCTGCAGGATGCACACATCCTGACATCATACAATCGTGGCATCAGAGAACCATGGAATCATGGAACCACGGAATCATGGAGCCACTGGAATCATGGAGCCATTGGAATCATGAAACCATGGCATAGAATCATGAAGGTTGGGGGAGACCTCTAAGATGACCCAGTCCAACAGCTGACCCATCACCACCATGCCCGTTAAAATACAGAATCATAGAATCATTGGGGTTGGAAGAGATCTCTCAGATCATCTTGTCCAACCATCAACCCATCACCATTGTCCCTACATAGAACTGTAGAACCACTGAGGTTGGAAAAGACCTCTAAGATCCCCAAGTCCAACCCCAGTCCATCCCCACTACACCCACTAAAACATGTCCCTAAGTGTCACCTTTTCATGTTCCTTGAACACAAGATGAGAGCAGAGTCTGGGATGGAGGAAGTCCTGGAGGACGCTGCTAAAGCAACACAGGGGCATGCAGGGACACAGGGCTCCCTGGAGGATGTGGGACTGGGGGTGGCCTGGGATGAGATTGCATCATACAGGTTGGAAAAGACCCTTGTGATCACCAAGCCCAATCATCATCCTAATGCCTCTGGCATCGTCAGGAGAATCCATCAAGTGCCAAGGGGCACAGGGTGTCCTGCTTTCCACACCTGGAGGCTTGTGGTGCTTTTAGATGATGTTGCTTTCATTCTGTTTTGCTTCTTACCCCACAGAAATGGCCCCAGGAAAATGTGAAAAAACATGGGTTTGAGATTAAGGTTCATGAAATGTACATCATTGGAGATAAACTTGTGTGGCCACCTCTAATCCCCTTCCCTCTCCAGCCTGCAAAGCAGGAAAAATGCTTCTCCAGCTAAGCCAGAGGGAAGGCAAGAAGCTTGTTAATGCTAATGTTGCTCCTGAGGTCTCTAGCTGCAAGCACAGATCATTTTCATGGTGCCTCCAGCACACTGGGTATGACCACAGAAATAATCCCATTAACATGTGCAGAAACCAACTGCACGTATGGTGTCTTCAACAGACACAGGACAGGTCCCAGGTGGTCTTAGTCCCCCTGGCACATCTCATAGAGGATAGTGAACTGGAGAGAGCAGCCAGCTCTGGTGTGCAGCAACATCAGGATCCACTGGTGCCCATCCCTGGCAGTGCCCAAGGCCAGGCTGGATGGGGCTTTGGGCAGCCCGGTCTATGGGAGGTGTCCATATGGCAGGGGCTGGGGCTGGGTGGGCTTTAAGCTCCCTTCCAACCCAAACCACTCCCTGGTTCCATGACTCTCTAACTTTGTACCCATCCATCATCATAAGGATGCAAAGAACCCAGCCCGCCCTATTATGAATTATTTTAAAAGGAGAATAGGTGCACCAGCACTTATCCCTACACTGCCATCAGCAGCAGTTAGATCGAAATTATACACCACGGGCACAGCAACTGGGTAAAATTGCTGCATTACGGAGGAGTGCTGCCTGAGACTGCTGAAGGAGGCAAGCAGGCATGTGCAAGAAGGGACCAAAACTCACAGGAAATGTTGAAATCCTTAACCCTTGGGGATCACAACCTGATTCTGAAGATTCAAACACACACACATGCTTAACCTTTTCCTCCATGCACAAAGCAAAACCCAACCCAAATACTGACCATTTTCTGCATTACACCGAGGGCTGCATCTCCAGCAGGCAGCCTCAAATTTAAAAAGCACTGCATTAAGTGGGCAATGTCCTGACTGTCTCCTGTTCTCTACCTTAAACAGCAAGATGACAAAAGACTACTTCTTCCCCAAAGGCAACGCGGATACCTGGGGCAAAGCAGGGAATGATTTACGCAGGGAGATTCTGGGGGGTCCTGCAGGTTGGGTGCCCAAATGGAGGAGAAAGGAGCACGTCACCCAGACCACGGCTTGCTGTGAAGGTCAGTTAGACCCACATTTATCATACGATTGGCTTCCAGGTCTCCTTGTCACCGCACGTCATGAGCAGCAAGGGCCTTGCAAAGTCCCAAAACCCACATTCATACAAACTGTACAGCTAATGAGAATATCGATATAATGAGCTCCATGAGCAGGCCCTTTGCTTGTCCCTCACCAGCTTCATGCCGTGTCTGGGAGCACTGCTGGTGGCCGACAAGAAGGAGCAAAGCTCTGCCTTGCAGCCTCCTCTTCCTGGTGGGCATTTATTCCCTCCCGTCCCAAAGCCATTCACCAGCACAGGGAGCAGAGAGCTGGGAGTGCTCCTTTCTGGGGATCTCCCACAACCCCAGGCCGTGGTGCTGGGCACCCTGCTCTGGGCAGCCCTGCTGGGGCAGGAGCAGATCAGAGGGACCCCAGGTGTCTCCAGCCCCAACCAGCTGGGGTTTGGGATCTCCAGACTTCGATCTCATGGCATGCCATGAGAGCATCATATTTATACAACAGAATGTCCGCAAAGGCAGCTATGCATTACAACGTATGTTGCTGCTGGAGAACAGCACGATGCAGACCCCGCACACAATGGGCCAGTTGGGTTTGTGGCCGTCCCCTGGGTTCGCCGTGCCACCGAGTGTGACAGCTCTCAGTCTCTGGAAATGATGGGATGGCCAACAGTTCACTGACTACACAGAACAGCGCTCCCAGCTGATGTACCACAGAACAAAGGCAGGTGATGTGACCGCATCCAACTTAGGAGGAAAACCACATCTTGTTCCAGACAAGGGACTCGCCACAAAAGCAAGCAAAGGTGCTTGGGAAGGAAGGAGGGAGCACCTCTCAATGAGGTCCTGGGGAGTTTAGGGAGGGAAAGCACCTTCTGTTTGCAAAGGGCTGATGTTGGCACCGACTGATTAAACCCCAGGTACAGAGGGGAGGGATGATGAGCAGCAGCTGCTAAAGCAAAGGAAGGAAAACACAGACCGAGGTGCTATCTCCCCCATCTTTGCGCACAGCAGAACTCCCCAGAATTTGATATTCCTTCTGCTCACCCGCAGGCAGTGGCAGAGCAGGTCCTGCAACATTTCTCCAAGTTGAGCAAGATCGCTCAGGGCCTGGGTCTGCTGGCGGAGCTGTTCATACCTGAGCTGAGAACTGGGGGTACAGGCTGCAATGCATCCACGGCTCTATCCAGGGCTTTGGGCCACGCTTTCAGACCTAGAGGACTGCCCATCGGGAGGGATACTGTGGAGGAAGGTGGTATGCTCGGTCCTGCAACTTCAGCAGTGTTCCAACATGCTTCACATATTATAAAGAACTGACCCTAAAGTGCCCTTTGTAATCACTCGGTCAAAACAATCATGGGTTGAAGGCCGCTTTCCCCAAACTCAGTTTCATGCTGCAGGAGTGTGAGCAAAAAAAACTCCCCATCACATGAGGATGGAAATAGGCAACCGGGGGTGGAAACTGCTCCAGGGGACAAGGAGAGGAGATCTCTTCAATGCAGTGACAAGTGCCTGAGTTGCTCAGTGGGGCTTGGCATGCCCAGCAACTCTGCTCCCAAAATCGTGCAGGGCACAGGAGCCACCAACACTCCCAGAGCAGCTTGGGGATGCAGCTCAGGTGCACGGTCCAGCCCACAGGGACAAAGCTGGAGCTGAAAGCGGCTGGGACAACGTTACCCACAGCCAAGCACCCCTGGGCACCTCTGGCACCAAGCAGAGCTGCTCCAGCTTAATCCCAATGAGCTGGAAGGTGCGCAGACCCTCCTGCCCTGGGGATGCATTGGCTGCTAATTCCCAGGGATTAGGAAGAAACAATTCCAAAGTCAAGCACGAACTTCCTTTTGCTCATCTGCAGTGCTTGAGGGCTCCACTAACACCAATTCTCCCGAGCAAACAGAGGTTCTAGAACTTGCTTTTTGTTTGCAAGAAAATCCCCCACCTCAGAAACTGAAACCAAAAGCGAGCTGGTACACAAAGCCGAGCTAAAACCTGAACGTGTTTTTAAGAGCATTTCTATTTCAAGATGCTTACCGTTCTATAACAAAATCAAAGACGATGTCTTTTTCCAGAATACCTTCATGGCTCCCAAGGAGTCGCTGCACCATAAAAACTTCACAACTTAACCAAACGTTATGAGCGTATACGAATTTCTATGACACTCTCAAACAGCACATCCTCGGTTTCTGCATCAACATAATTCCTCCTGTGCCCGAGACAGAGTGAGAAATCCTACCAAAGGAATTAGAGTAAGCTCACAAATGCTTAAAATTAGCTCAGTTAGGGTTCGTTTCCAGACACATGAAAGTACTTTCTTTTTTTTTTGACACATTTATACTACAATTTAATAAGTTTGGGTTTCGTACAGCCTAAGCTCGATCCTGCAAACAGCTCCGTGTAGAGATTTTAGCACTCCTGGGCTGCCCCAGAGAGGTTCCCAGCACGAGCAGCTTACGATGCAACAAGCACAGGCTCAGGGGACTCTGAGATTCACATGTGAGCAGGCACGAGATGCATTTTCACCTCATATCCAGCAAAGGAGGTATTCTGCCTGAACACCAAAGCAAAGCACCCTGCATTCTGCCTCCTAGGAACACGAGGAGCAGCTTCCAATCCCCTTCAATGCTGAGCCAAGCCCACACTTAACAACTATGGACAGGAAGCACCGTCTTCACATTGACTTCACACCGTCACCATGCGACCCAGCCACCCCAGGAACAACCAGGGGACTGCCAAAGCTTGCAGCCCCAGGTGGCATCAAAGTGGCCACCAAACTGTCATCCCAACCCAGCCCACCATGCCCACTGACCACATCCCTCAGTGCCACATCCCCATGGTTCTGGAACACCTCCAGGGACAGTGACCCCACCACCTCCCTGGGCAGCTGTGCCACTGCATCACCGCTCTTTCAGAGAAGAAATGTTTCCTAGTATCCAACGTGTCCCCGCAGCAGGGTGGCTCTCAGGGTTTGTTGCTTCGGCGCTGGCACAGCTCAGGAGGGACGGATGCAGGAGTGTAATTAGCTAAAGGATGCTTTTCTGCAGCTGGAGTGGAGACCTGAATAAGCAGCCAGGCTGGCTTTCAGCATATAATTAGCAGGCTGTTTAATTTGTGTGTCAGGTGTCAGGGTGCTGGGGAACATAGAGCAGCCCTGGATTGTATTTACAGAAGGAAAAGGATTCGCACGTTGGATGAGCGGGGCAGAGAGAAATAGCAAACTCCTCGGGTGGTTATTGAAATGCTTATTGCAGCACAGAAAGGAAGAGACCGAGCTCTGTCTCCTAAGAAAGGAGGGAAGACTTACAAGCTCATGTAGAATACCAAGAAATGAAGGTTTGCTGTCTGCTGCCACTTTTGGAAGCAACACAATCCCACACTGCGGAGGTCTCACTGCATCAGGCACCCCAGCAAAGGCTCTGTAACCCTGGGGACACAGACAACCAGTCAGAGACCAGAGGTTACAGGGTTAAACCTAACTGTATGGCCTGATCTGACTGTGGGTTTTTTTCCTGCAACGCGCTTCTAACTCAATACTTCACGTGCAATCTAACTTCTTCTGTCTTCAAGAAGCCTACAGCCTGAAAACTGCAGCGCCTGCCTGCCTGCCTTCCTCGTGAGCCTCTGCAAACAGCCTGGATGTAAACGAGCTGGATGAGAAATGTGCATGAGATGGCTTCCATACTTGGTAATCACAGCGCAATTACACCGGTAGCAGAGATTTGGCATTTCCTCTTTCAAATGTCAGAAATCAGAGTCGATCCCGTACTTTGTAACACCATTCCAAACACAACCCCGCAGCTACAGGTAACCCTGATGGTCAGGCATCCCGATCACAGTTTCCCTTTGCAACCTAATGTGCACATCCCACTGCTCACAGAGCTTTGGCAGGCACAGGGCTGCAGCCCAGCACTCCCCGCAGGGGCCCTGGGTGGGCTCAGCTCAGCACAGACATCTTCCCCACCAGTGCTCAGTCTGAGAAGCGCCGCTTTCAGCTTCATTTTCCTGTTAAATACCTCACATGACTGCGGAGATTTGGACCGCTACGTTGACAGGATGACCTGCTGCTCCGCATCCCGTCCCAAAAGGACAGCTGAGGCAGAGCCACTCGCAGGGTCAGATCTCTATTTCATGGGAAAAGAGGCAAAAAGAGAAGCAATGGACGGTGCAAACGGACATAGCAGGACACAGCAGCCATCTGGTGATCGGTCTCTTTAGAAATGCAAACTATGCAACAGTTGCATTTACTTAATAGATGAAAAGTTGGAAAAGCGTTCCAGAAAGCAGAAGGAACGTGGAAAAAAAATGTAGGAAAAGACAAATGAAAGGGATCTGTGCTGCGCCTGCAGCAGCTCACATGAGGTGCAGAGACAGTGGTGTTGGATGCCAAGGGAACACGTGGGTGCAGGAGGACAAGAGGCTTAATTCTGCAGGACTGAAATTCCTTAGCAGGGAATTAACACTCAACAACATTTCTTCTAAGAAGGAAGTTGCAAGTTCAAGCCAGCATACCTGTGTACACTTACTTCTTTGCTTATGTAAGACTCTGTAAGACTATAAGCAAATTTTGTGGCCTCTGGATATTTCCTGAGTTTCATTGCAGGTCCTGAGCTTGCTGCCCAATGGGACACCGTGCAGGGGACATCAGCTCCTGAAGCCCCAAGGACTGGTGCTGGCCAACCTGTAAGCCCCACAGCTATCTCCAGGCCAGACTCCTGCCCTGCTGCTGTCACAGGAAGACATGTAGGAGGCGTTTCTCTCCACCTAAGAATGGAGGAAATTCAGACAAAATGCCCTCCAGCATTATTTCTGCAGCAATTAATGCAGAGATGGCACAAAGAAACACGGGCTGCTTCCTAGCAGAGGTTCGGTTTTATCACCATCCACCTCCAAGGTGAGGAAATCCCTCTGAGGTCACCACAGTTTGGTGGAAAAGGAAGGGAGAACGCCTGTATAACAGCCACATCTCTCCCAGCTGCAGCTCTGAATTTTCTCCAGCATGAGGAAGTCGTCAGAAAAGCTCTTGGTAAGCAAAAACAAAGTAAGTCAGCAAAACATAAACTCAGCTTTCTGCAGACTTGAAAATGTAGGGAAGAGCCTGGTGAGCAGAAGAACTGGGCAGGAGAAGAGCTATGCATCAGCTGGCTGCTCCGTGCCATCGTCACCTCACCAGTTAACCCTTGTCTGCTCTGAGAACCTCAGCCTCGTCCCAAACCAGAAGACGATTCCAAAAATATCTTGGACGACTTGCAGGGTCCAAACCCAGCAAAGCAACTGCAGCAGCTGGACGGATGGGCAGCAAAGCTATCCAAAGCCAATGGCAACTGTGCGGACGCTCGCGGCAGAAGCGCACCCTAACATGGGGTGATTTCCAGCAGGGCTGGGAAATTGCTAAATTGGAGCCCGCCTTGTGCCAAAGCCAGACCCAGCAGCTGGCTGCAGCCAGCGTTGGGTTAAAGGCAGTTTTGTGTCCTGCCTTTATGATATAATAACTTGGCACTGCTGCAGCGGCAAGCCTGAGAATCAATTACATTTCTGTTCAGTACATCCTGAAATATCAGAAGCTCGTGTCC
>JANHGO010003771.1:0-26333 GCA_024606505.1 Aquila spilogaster | reverse complement strand
GGCCTGCTCTAACTCATCTCTTCACCTTGCAAATACAATACTCTCAACCAGTACACTCTGCTGCAGGAGCAACAGGGCCCAGGATAGGATCATTTCTGACCCATGTTCATTTTTCTTCAGGGAGATGCTGGAGCATAAACATCATTCAACAAGAGCAGCCTTTTCTTTCCTTTCCACAAAGAGGCATTTAGCTAGGCTTGGCAGAAGGAGGTAAGCCTCCGGGAAGACATTATCCTGACAGCAAACACTGGTGACTGGCTTTGTGTGTATGAATGTATGTGTTTGGCAGGCTCTAGATGCTAAATAAATATAGGTTATTAATAAAGCGCTAGCTGGAGATGGAAAATAAGATTGAATGCTTCATCTTCCCAGAGCTGTTTCAGGATCTTAGGGGGGAAATAAAGAACAAAGACAATGGAAAATGGAGAGCCATAGAGGAAGGATTGGGGGGGGAAGGGAAGCCAATAAAGAGGAAAATAGCAGCAAGGAGGAGGCAGTAAATTTGGTTGGCTCTAAAAGAGGTTCAAGCAAACAAAGGGTAACAAAACAGCACTGGTATAAACAAAACACCAACCAACTCCTGCCCCACCGAGATTCAAACCAAGATGTGAAAACGCACAGCCTTGGCCAAGAACATTTGCGAGAGACTGAGAAGGAACAAGAGACAAGCAAGGGAAAGAGAAAAAGAAAAGGCAAGAAAACCAGGCATAACATGTGCCCAGAGAAGGAGCCCCCATACCACAGAGGGATTTTAAAGTGCTGCAGGACTCTACAGAAACAACCAAGGGTCCCAGAAGGGCTCTCCTCCTGCCTTCACCCCCACTGACGTCCTACCCAGCACAGCCGTGGGTTTCACCTGCTCTTCTGTGCCCCAAGTCAAAGCCTTTGCTTGAGAGACAAGTGCCAGCAGATTTTCCTTTCACCCTGCCATTTTCATAACCTTTTCCAACTCACATACTACACATACCTTGGAACCACATCTTTTAATCCTCCCTTCTATGAATTAACCACATGCATGACTTTTGTGGCAGTGCTATACTGTCATACAGTGACACTACAATAACCTAACTTTGCAAATGTCTTATCAAAGCATTTAGCACTACAACAATCTTTAAACTTACACTACATGTAATTTAGCCTAACAAGTCTTTAGATTTTTATACTTCCCAATTAACAGAGGGGCTACTTTTCTGGATCAAATGGCAAACTGCTACATCTATCTTTACATACATATAATTCATTTATTCTTGCCAAGAAACAAAGCACCTCATTAATTAGGTCTCTTGGGCCTAGTTCTCTTCTACTTGTGCTACAATAGTCCTAAAGCTGTCATACAATTAATAAAGGCTACAGCTTAGAGCTACTGTCATATTTTTGACCATGGCTATAGAGTGCTTCAAATTTGGCTGCCTGGACTTAATGGTCCCAGGAAGCAGTCTAATTTTCAGAGACAGCATCCACAACTCCACTGGTTTTAATGGCAGGCTTGCAGACATGAGAGATTCAGAATCTGGATAATTTACATTCCTTTTATGTAGGAGTGGAGACCCTTACCTCTCAGGGCTCCTGAAGCCTAACCTGCAGCTATTTCTTTAACTCAGATCTCTCACAAACACCACCAAACAAAAACTTTTCTGAAAAGCACACCCTCCTTAGGTTTCGACTTAACTTATCCCGGCTTTGATCTATCACCTTTGTTCTCCAAGATGACATAGACAGTGAAACTATCTTTCAGGACAATGGCATCAGAAAAAGACCACATTGTAAAACAAACTCACTAGTTCCATACATTTTTTTTTTAACACATGATTCAATGCATACATTACATAGGTGGGCTTACCGCCTCATTGTGCAGAAATCCAGCTGTGCTGCTCAGCATGCCCATGTGCAGATAAAACACATGCACGCAGCTGCTTCAGCAAAGCACACTGCTCTGGCGGTCCATGAAAAATTGATGTGCACATGCACACAGAGGCCAGGACATGTGGGATGCATTGTTCTTGTTTCACAAACCCAGGTCAGCTATGTATGACGAAGATGCAGCAAACCTATGTCAACCATCAGCATACAAACTTTCACTGGCACCCAGCAAAGACTTACAGGATAAAAACCCAAAAGGCAGCACAGCTGAAAACCTTCCTATTGTCAGCCTTACTCTGGAGCCCTATTACCAGCAGCAGCTTATTAAAAAACAGTTCACACTCCAACAAGTGCTGTTCAGGCAGAGATAACATATGATTCCTTTGCCTTCCCCCTCACAGCAGGAATACATGATACCCCTGTAAGGACAATGCAAAATGTTCAGTATGAGGCATGTTAGGTGGTTCTCAGCCTTAGATCTCATTTTAGCACTCATTTCTGCCCCCATTACTGATATTTTCTTCTACTCAGGTACTGGACCTTTACATGAAAACATTTGACTAAACTTTGCAAGCACTTTATGATACTGCATATACACTTCATGGGCCTTCACACAGTTCTTAATCAAAAACATATTAATGGGTGCTTATGGTAGGGTTATACAAATGGAGAAAAATGAGCTGATTTTACAGAATTATGTGACTTTGTACATCTTTTGATAAGTACGTCAACTGAAATAAAATATACTGATAAGGCAAGCACTCATTATCCCCTGCCAGCTAATTAAGTGGAGGTAATTTGTAACTTCAACTAGTTGTGTATACTACGTATCACTTGGAAATCAGTCTTATGCAGCAGCTCTGTTTCAAAGGTGACATCAAAAGCCTGAAATCAAGGCACTGCTACATGCAGTGTGAAGACAACAATGACAATTCTGTTTTGTTGTATTATTCAAAGAAAGAATTTCCAAGAAAAACGCCACTGGAGACTAAAACACTATTAGAGATGTCTAGCATACAAAAGCTCAACCCAGTGGATGCTAAACAAGGGGATCTGCAAAAAATAACTGTTAGCTGCAGAGCTGGTTTCAATCTTTCAGGCAAAACATTTGAAACACTTTTTTCCACAAAAAACCCAAAACTCTTGTTGACAAAGGATCTCCTCTGCAAACTTTACACTCACTTCTTCGCTTTGTCCTGCAAAAAGACAATTTCTCTCTTCAGTGTACAAGGGAAGAGTAGCTCAAAGCTGATGAAACTGCAAAAAACTTCCTCTCTTCTCAATTAACTACCAGTGCATTTCAGCATCAGTATATATAAGCACTTTTGAGCCCTTCTAGTAAACAGCATGAAGGATTGCAGCTAGCATTTGTGTAACAGCTTTCCCTTCCTTTGAGTCTTCTTCTCCCTAAGGTCATCTGCATTTCCTAAGGGGAGAAGCAAGCAATCATTGCAGCTTACAGAGCCACACCAGCAGCTCACTCTGCTCGCCGTGCTCCCACAGGAGGTTTTGCTTGGTGTGCCCCTCTTGTTTTCTAAGGCAGCATGGACAGGACCATGTTTCCCGGTTTTCTCTGCTTCTGCCAGTTTGCTCTCCAGGACGGGAAAGCAAGGGCCATTATGTCTTTTCCTCCACCCAGCACAGGCAGAAGAGCTGTGCTATCCTGCAAGGTCTCTGCCACAGCACTCTGGGGCAACAAGGGTGAGGGTGATGTTCCCTAACCCACTGCACTGCTGAACTACATGCTGTCCTGAACCAAGCTTAGAGCAAACACATCAAGTGAAGGGCCTGATCCAGGTACGCAGTCACCCCTGCTGGAAGGATAAACCCTGCTGCAACAAAAGGATTATTCACTAGTATAGACTACTCCAGTGACAAAGAGCTTGCAAGATAAAGGTTGCAAAGGGAAGAACTGTGTGAGACCACTGTGCGTGCCATATGCAGCCATTCTCAATTACTCTCACACCTGAGGACATGCTGCTACCATTACCAAAATCTGTTTTCACTTCAGGCATTTGATGTTACACTCTCTGCCTGCCAAATGTTTCCTGCAGCCTAGGGATGGAGAGGTACTTTCTTCTCTTTTCTTTTTTTTTTTTTTTTTTTTTAAGTTAATCTGGTTACTGGCAGAGGTACGCATACCCCACAGAGTGACATGCAAGAAAAAAATTAAGAAGATTGCTAATGAATCCCCTGAGACACCCTTCTTCCAGGTATTTCATCCTGCTCTTCTAGCCCAGATTTCAGAAACCTTGGAACAGATGCTGCCTGCAGTGCAGAGCAAACCTTCAGTTGATTCATGGCTGAGGATTTCTAGCTGCCACTGCTTGTCACCATATTGCTCAGAGGAGCTTATAAGCTTGCTGAAGGCAATAAATAGCTTCCTAAACCCACCTCATTCATATAGTTTATACTTTGATTTCATGAAACAGTAGAATCTATAGCCAACAGAACCCAAACAGAACAAAATTTTCACTGCACTTTAACAAAAGTCTTTTTGCTGCTGGAATTTGAAAATGTATACCACAAGATGATAAAGTTTGGTAGTTGCTCAAGAGGGTTCCCTGTCTGTGATGGGGTTGGATTTGTTTCTCAAATCCACACTAACACACTGTAGCCTAACACTGTTCTTACCTTGCAGTGTCGTCTCCTCATAATATGTCCTGATGTTAAAAATCTCCACCTACACTGGTCAAGGAAGCACAGCTAGACAGAGAAAAGGTTGCAACAGACTCGCGCAAGGGGCATCATGCATAGCACAGAATCCCAACCCAGCTAAACTTTAGGTCCAGACTCCCCAAAGCACGCCTGTCCCTATCCACAGGGATTACTCGTGGAAGCAATACACACGAGCCCAGGAATCAAGGGCACTAGCAGAAATGCAGTCATACTGAGCGACCCCCTTGGCTGATGGCAGACCCTCTGAGAGCTGTCCTTTGAAAAACAAATAGCCCCCCCGCCCCAAACAGCCATCAAGTACGTTGCTTTGCATGTCTCCGGAATCTGATCCAAAGCAACTGGGGAAGCAAGTAAACCAACTGTCTTTGGAAAGTGGTATTATTCCAGCCTCCTTGGGGGAAAAAAGTATTTATCCCCTAAGTACTGATCTCAGTAGATAACTGCAAGTGCAGCTGTTTCTGTTTATTCCTTCCCACTCCTACAGATATACTGAAGCCTCTCCAAGCATCTGGCCCCTCTCTATTGATGGGAGTATTCACGTTATGAAACATATCTCACAAATCCATGAGAGGCAGAGGAACAGCAGCACCTCAGAAACCTAATTCCTGGAAAGAAGAGCACAGGCTGTGTATAGGTGCTGCACGAAGCTGTATCTCAGAGTAAAGAACATCTCAGGAATATGAAGACCATCTGTTCCAACCCAGTCAGAAGTTAGAGAAGACACAAAGGTCAGGCTTTCCTACCAGCACTGGAAAAACTCAGTCTGGGCTCAGGACTCTTTCAAATGCAAAAGATTAGCTAAAACATCATAACAACACTGATCTTCTCCCCACCTTCAACCAGCTAACAGATCCAAATTCTTTCACCCACAGTCTTCTCTGTACTAAAATGATGGCCTCCCTTCCCTGTGGATACTGCTACTCTTAAGCAGTCTCTGAGCCCATGACAGACATCCCACAACCACAGCCTCTCTCTACATGCTCCTCTCTGCTGCACTGCATCAGCTGGACTGGTGGGCTACAGGCTCCCAACACTTCTTGCCCTGGGCCACAAAGCCAAAGGCTTGTCAGGGCTAGCCCCCTGAACTCCCAAAACAGACCACTGCAGTTTGCTTAAAGTCTATACCTGGGTGCCACCTACCCTTCTGTTCTGACTGAGGAATCAGTTCCTCTAAACCTCTGCTTGGGCTTGGGATGGCAAATGTCTCACAAAAACAGTATATTGGATCCCTGTCATAGCAGTTTCCCATGAGAATGGTCACCAAAAAGGTGGCATGAAAAGTTACACCAAGTGGCCTCTGAGATGCAGTGCCTGAGCACTATGCACTATTATCAGAAAGATGGTACTGCTGCTTACTGTGCCAGCAAATACATATCATGCAACAAACATTCAGCAGGAGAGTCTGCCAAATATACCCACTCTCAGAGCAACAACACTAGTACTTTCTACAAGAGATTAGATAAATTGAAAAGAGTGCATTTACTGCATACACTTCCTATCTCAGTCTCTGGGCTTATATCTGCATTATCTGATTAAGTGACTGTTAAATAACCAGGCTGACAATATAGGCTCAGGAAAACTCTTTATCTTGATCTAGAAGTGTTGAAGTAATCTTCAAACATGAATTTCAACAATGAAGGGCATATGCCCAATACAAACCTATTATTCAAGGCATAAACAGATCCCTGCACTAAATCAGGCCTACTTACATCTGATAAATACCAGGGAAAAATGCTTCAGAGGAAGATGCAGCAAACTCACTGTTGCGTATTGCCTCTTGTTAGCAGTTCTTAAAGCAGTTAACAAAGTGTAGTCCGATCCATGCTACCAATGAGGGAAACCAAAGTATAAGAAAAGGGAAATGGTTTGTAAGCAGGAAAAGAAATTAGATCTTCTGAATTACCCACTGTCAGTTGCTTTCTTCACCTAGGGAGAGCATATATCTATATGTCATGTCTTCTTCCAACACAAGCAGGGAGCGGAAAAATCCCCAAACGTTCTTTAAGAATATGAAAAGTATCTTCAGAACATAAGTCAAAACATTCTTATTACCCATATAAATGCAATCCTATTTGAAAGAGCATGAAATGATAAAACAGTATTAAAATAGTAATGGGGCACTAATCTGGTAAACAGTTTCATTAGGTGAAAAGAGCATTTACAGAAAAAAAATATTTCTCCTTATTGCTTGCATCATGAAAGGAACTTGAAGCACAGCTGAGCAGCTGGCTTTGGAAACGTTTGCTCCACACCTAGCTCTAAGTCTCCACCTGCAGAGACATGGGGAAGCATTTGTTCTGTTTGTGATATTAGAGTGAGGCTTTTATCCACGCATTTTGGCAATGGTCTCTGGTTGTATAGTGATTTCCATGTGTTTATCACATCTAAACCAGGGCAAAACAGTACTGTACCAACTGGTTCTGTTTACATTATGATTTAGCCATGACATTTGGTTTTTGGAGAGGATGTTTGTCAGGGGCAACTGAATGCTTTTCAAAGTACATTTCACTCTTTGACACTGAAATCAAAGACCCTGCCAGTAAGAAAGGGAAAAATCTGGATTCATTAAAAAAGGAGCAAGGTCAGAACAGCACGAAAAGAACACTGGATAATATAGATGGAACTGGCAGTAACACCAACGTTTAAAGTTGTCTGACATGTCTCATTATAAGACCTTGTTTTCAATTACTTACAGCTTTGCCAAATTAACTGGTTTGCCAGCAATTGCCTTTGCTAGGTGTCTACCTCAGGCTGGGGTTTTTTTGTTTTGTTTTTTTGGGGGTGGGACTTCAGACAAAAAAAAGTTCCATTGTTTCTGAAAATTGGAAACAGATTTTATTACAGAAAACACATTTGTTTCCCCCTTTTAAAAATAAATAAGCAAATCAGATCTGAACAACTTTCTCATTGAGCGGTAATAACATTGTAGAACTGGACCTCACAATTTTACAGTGGTAGTTTTGAAGATGCAAAGTTTTCATTGATGTCACAGGGAAAAAAAAATCCTGTGATATAACATACTTGCTTGAGTCTTCTACGAAATCAGGAACCGTACAGCAGCATCTTAGGAAACAGAGGAACTGGCAGTGGATTAACTCATGAGAAATAAAGGAGGTTGTCTGAAGGCAAAGCTGAAACCAGGACTGGTTATAGCAAGGGACTGGGACTGAGCTCCTGAAGAGAGGAAGAGATGAAGTTTGCAAAGACTAATGCTAGATGAGAAGCTCCAGGAAAACTGGTTCAATCAGCTGTAAAGGGAAAACTCAAAAGAGCGGAAAAATGAGCAAACTGAATAAGCTTAGGGTAATGATGAGAAATCAAGGGACAGGGAGGGAAAACTGCTATGAAAAGATGCATCAGTTTGTAAGAATGACTGGGGGAAAACTGGCTATGAGGATCCCAACATACATCTCCTGAACCAGGAATTGGGTCTGCTTTTCCAGAGTCTCCCCATTCCTCAGCTATGACAGCCAAAGGTCTGTGCTGTTCATCCAGCATGTGATGTCTGTGCAACACTGCACTGTGGAATTTCAGTATTTTATAGTGCTACAAATAATCATAATAAACAAAGCTGAGGAAAAAAACACACAAACACACTTTTGAGTTAAGCACTCAAAATCTAAGCAGTGCAACTTTAAGCTTCTCCATGTAACCTTGATATGGTCCTTTTGTGACACTGCCTTTGCTGTGCAAGGCACTATTAGAGCTAATTTCTGTTCTGCAGGACTTCTGGGAGCACCACAAGCAATGTGTGCCACCATGGCAAGCACTGAGGACTTCAGTCAACCCATAAGCCAGGCTTTAAGAAACAACAGGATCTTTAAGGACTACAACTCGATAGCAACACAATAGCTCAGGCCCAGAAAGACACTCTTCAAACCCAAACCACATTCTTTCCTTTTGATTTTTCCCTAAAGAAAATATCACCTAAAAGGAAGCTTTCCCCAGCAAACATATTTCTCAGCAAGAGAAGACTTTGATTCTCAGCACTACTAAACATGTAATTACAACTGTCCAGACCTTGAAGAGCTGAGTCTAAAAGTAAAAGTAGACCCAGGAGCAGAGAAGTGTTTCTGCGCTATGCAGCTTAGATCTGGCCAGTGACAACAGGGAGTATGCTCAGGAAACATGGCTGTGTCAAAGCTAGAATTACTGTCAAGCAAGGAAAAGAAAAATAAAAAACAGGCATAAGACAACAAGGATTGCGTCAGTTACTGCAGACAACATTGGCATTGCCACTTCACCCAGGAGAGTCCTCAGAACATATTCTTTATATAAATCCACATGACACAGGCTAGAGAACATAGCCTCCACCACCCTATAATAAACTTGATATGCCCAACAAAAGAGATCAACTTCCACAGAAACTGTAAAACACTTTTTGTGGAAAGCTGGTGAAACTAAATATATCACCTGTTTCCTAGGGCTGGGCAACAGCAGTAGACTTCTGACATGAAAATGCCCAGTTGATCCTCTAATCATCTCAGATTGACAGAGGCTCCAAGGAGCACTTAAAGGGATGAATCAGGCATAATGTGTGGACAAGTTCAAAGCACTGCCATGTTTTCTCCAGCTCCCACCCAACTGGGATGGCTATAGCAGCAAAAGGCACTTTCCCCAGACTGAACACACCTAGGTGTGGAAGCAGCAGCAATCAGACATAACTGCAAACGAACTCCCTACCTATGCTCTGCTCTGTTAACATCACTAACAAAAATTTCTGGAAAGGATTAGAAGTGTTTGCAAAATATTTTATACCTATTGGCGTGCTTCTCCTGCAGCAGCCCTTGAGCTACAGGAGGAAGTAAACATACAACCAAAATCCTGTTCACCAGTTCCCACAGCCTCTCTGGGAAAGCATTTTTCCAGTTTGAAAGAGGATCGTGTTGTCACTGGAAACACAATACACATATTTTCTGTTTTAAAGAGCAGCACACAATCCTAAGACAGTTCTCAGCACTGCACATAAAGGAACAGGCTGAATCCAGCACTGCTGGTGCTGGGAACTATGCAAACATTTAGGGTTTTTCATTTCTACAAAGCAAAAATACTTAATTATGGAAGCAGAGGTAATGAATAAAAGAAAGCCCATTATCAGAAGGCTGAAATTTACTCAACTAGGGTCCACACCTGCACTGGAAAATTTCCAGAGATCTGCAAATTGAGAAGGCTGAAAAGTCAAGCCTAGAAAAAAACCACTTGTGTAGGAAAAAAAAAAAAAAAAAAAAAAAAAAGGAGACAAATCTCTCCAAAAGTTATTCACATAAGTGAAAGAGCAGCCCTGTTCCAGTAGGTTGATCAGTCAAATGGATCTGGGTGATAGAGGGGACAAGTGCTTTGCTGAAGGTAAGAACACCGGCCAGTGGCAGAAGTGTGACTGTATCCGTCCTGGGGCTTTTGGTTGCCAAGTCAGCGATGCTTCCATTAAACCATATCCAGAGAAGAGGACTATAGTAAAATAGTGGCTGTTTGTATATTCTAATGGAAAAGGTCTCACATGTTATACACACTTATAATGTACACATATATAACAAGTGATGTTATACGGTGGTTTACTCAGGCCTCAGCAAAGCGATGCAATTATCAGTAAAGATGCAGCTGAGAATCAAGTTGCCCAGCAAATCCTATCCCACTACAGTAAAAGGAAGTCATGCACCCTGTGGGATGGAGTCAGCTCCCTCTGGAAGTCTTGTTGCAGGGTAAACTGCCTCTCCAAAGCCTCCTGTGTCTCCCCATTGTCTTTCTGAGCATCACAGCATATCAGTGCTAAACAATGCATCTAGCCAAGTCTAGATCATGGGTATGGAATTAAACCCTGGCAGGGCAGATGGTAGAGGTGACTCTGCTGCCTCTCTTGCTCATGCAATGGAAGGTTTCCCACTGGGGAGATGCATCACTACAAGTTCACACACTAGTACTTCTATTTGAGGAGCAAGAAACCAAATAACCAATTCTGAACTACAGTTGTGGTGAGGTTATTATAATTCTTTCTTGAAGGTTAAGTCATAAGAGAATATGAGGAGATGTATGTGAGAGCAGGTTATTCCACAGCTGCATCCTGCAAAAGGACAGCCATCTTCCCTTGATGTATCTGGTGACGGCCATTGCCACAGCTGACAACCCAGACTAGACAGGCCTCAGGTCTCATTTGCTCCACTCATATCTATGCTCCAACTTTGCAATAGGTGCTATTTTTATCCTTACCCTTTTGTTTTCTCTACGCCATTCACTGATGTTCTTTGGCTAAGCATATAAAACTGGCTTTATATAACAAGAAGTGAACATACCTGTAAGAGCAGCTGATCGAGAAAACAGCTTCGATCCTTCCTGGTTGTTGCTTCAAAGAGAAAGAGCATGCTAAGATCATCTCTGAAGCCAGAATCTTGCTTTGCTTGGTTCCGACTTCAGGGAGCTTCCTCAGGAGGTTACTGCCTTCACAAGAGTGCTGGACACAAAACATGCTTTACGTCTAGGAGCTTGGAGACAGCCAGAAAATCCTGAAAGGTAAAAGTGTCAGCCTATGAGCTGGACTACAAATCTCTCCCATATCATTTAGCAAGACCAAGAAATCCTGCTCAATGCCTGTAAAGAATTTTTTTCCGTACTTTTCAATTTATGGTCAATCGATGATTAGAACATGAACCTCTGGCCTCATCTTCCCATAGAACGCTCGCAGTGTGCAGAAACAGTAATATTCAACATCACATTAAATAAGAACAGTATCCAGAAAACTGTAGGACAAACTTTTATAATCACTAAGATTTAATTCATTTGTTTATTCATTCATTTTCTTTTAGAAATCATCTTATGTGGAGAAAAATTGCAGTTGTTTTTATGTGGAATGAATTACTCATAACTTCCAAGACAATAAAATCCATCACTATATTGCTCAGATCCCTGTTGATTCAGAAGGTTCCACCTGAACATCAGGAAACACTTTTTCACTGTGAAGGTGACTGAGCACTGTCACTGTTGTGGTGTTTCCAGCCTTGGAGATATTCAAAAGCCATCTGGACACAGTCCTGGCTCTAGATGGCCCTGCTTGGGCAAGGGGGGGTTGGACCAGATGACTTCCAGAGGTCCCTTCTGACCTCAACCGTTGTGTGATCCCACTAGAATATTTACTTTCACATTTATTTTCCACAAAGGAGAATTTATCTTAGTAATTCCACTCACCAGCACATGAAAATACTGCTAAGTTCTACCAAAATAACAAGAGAACACACAACTAAATTACAAAACCAAACAAAAATCACATGTTGACAGTTGATGCCCTCAATACAGGTCCTTTCATTTCATTTCAGGGCTCAGTAGTTGCATGCTAAAAATAAAAAGCAAATGAGACACCTAGTTGCCACATCCCACCTACTGATAAAAGATGCATGTAACCCTCTGAGGCAGCATAGGGCTAGTGACAAACCCTGGCCAGCCAAGAGACATGCACAGGGGATTTGCTGAACTGAATCTCTACTAAAGCATAGTCTTCTCTATAAAGTTAACTAGAAATTAAATTTGGCGTTTCATTATAGCTGATATTTTTACACCCTGATTTTAGGCTATTTAACTCCCAATGAGTTACAATTATTTCCAGTTCTAATAATAAAAATAAGTGGAGAAAACAAGCAAGATATGAACGGGCAAAGCCTGGGAACAATCATAGTCACAGGTATACCATGTTTAAATAAGAATCAAAACAGCTCAACCAAAACAGCATGAGTAAAGATGGATGGAAGGACTTCAGTGGGAGCTATGTCCTATTTGACAATGCATTCCTATGTATATCAATGTACATGATGAAAATTTCATTTTGGAAGAAATCTGATGCAGAGAGAGAAAAAAAAAGCAAGAAATAGTGGAACTCAACTGTCCCCCTCATTCAGAACTTTCCTTCTCAACCAAACTCCAGTGGGAAGTACTTGAAGAAACCCTTTTCCAGCTAGAGAGAAAGCCTAGCTCTGCTACACACAGCCCTCACTCCAAGCCTGCAAACTCTTTTTCTGCATTTCCCACAGCCCCCAGGATTGCAAACTCCACTATGACGGCTGTCTAACAACACTGTCACACTGTTCAAAGTCAGATATTCTGCTACTTAGTTAACTAGTGTCCCTAAATCCCTCCTATAAAGAACCTATAAAGACCACAAAGATAAGCTTCTCCTGAAGGGAATTCAGAGCAATTCAGAGTCTATCCCAAGGTGCTTTGGAATGTCCCTGTAAAAATCTCAGTTGAGTATAACTTAGGAAGATTAGTTTTTCTAGGCTAAAAGTAGTGTCATTTCAAGCTAAATATAGCCTAACTAGCCTCTGTGGGCTCTGTCATCCCCCCTTTCATATTTAAGGTTATAAATAACTTTGATTTATAGAAGAAAATGCAGCATTTTAAAAAGACATACGGTTAGGCACCTAGCTAATTTAGTTTAAATTCAATAGAAAAATAAGCAAAAAAGCAGTAAAGGCTTTCAAATTTGTAAGAGTTAATTTCAAGTAATAAACATTACAGACCAGTGAAGTCAACTGGATTGACAAGCACAAGGATTGAAATGTGAAGGAATTCATCTCCATTACGCCGCCTCCCACGCAAAGCAGAAAATCTGTAGGACTAAGGCGCAGACTTGAGCAGATTTAAGCATATTAAAAGTAAGTAGTTAGCCTACAAAAAGAGGAAAAGGGACTGATAAGCAAAGTGTGGGGCTTATGTGAATATTACCAAGACTCAAGTCACGCTAGATCTTGAACAGATATTGGAAAATTAGTAAAAGTATATCAAGCTGTAGAAAGCAAGAAAAAGGGGGGAAAGTGCTTTTGTCCAGAGAAGACTGAGTCACGATTAAACATCTCTCCCCAAACTAAACAAACAGTGGGCCAGTTTTCAGTAAGAACAGTGATACTGAATAAAGAAAAGAGGATAGTGAGGACAGAAGCTATAAGGAAATCTCTAACCATTAAACTTGTGAAGCTTTTCAACAGTAGGAGAAATGGGAACAAGAAACAACACTGGTTTCTAAACAGAGCTAAAAGTATCTGGGAACAAGCTGCTGTGACCTCTTTCCTTATAGCAGTAGAAATCTAGACTCCAAGGCTCAGAAAGTTACCTTCAGTCCCTCTTTCCTAAATTTCTTTATCTACTGTCTTCCTTAATCAGGTGCATAAATGCTTATCTAATTAATGCAGAATGGCACCTTTAAAAATAAATTTCCTTTGCCCTTTTCTTCTCTTTTTAGGCTGCAGAAACATCTTCTCATAGAACAAACCCTGCATATTGTTTGAGACCTCAAAAAATCACTAACAGAGCAGAAAAGATGGGAGCTTTACTACAGATGATAATTATTAGTACGGAAGGGCCAACAATCGCAATACAGCTATATAAGGTCGCTTTACTATATTACAGTATGAAATAAGAGGAATTGTGCTTTGCCCATTTAACTACAGCATTCATCTTTCTTTACAAAGCTGAAACATCATGAAAAGGGGGTGCATAACCTTTATCCATGGCCTGTAAACAAGGGCTACAAGTCTGATTCAGCAAGCCAAGGCAGGTTTTGGATTTTTCTAAACAGAACTTTGGTGCCTAGCGACAGAGACCAGTACCTCTTGAGATGAGATCTTACGAAAGGATGAACTGGTTCATCTTTAACATCTAAGCATGCTTAAAAATCTGGCCCTCCAACTAAATGCAGCAAAGAAACTGCACACCTCCCTGATTCAAATTAAGCACATGCTTTACTTAAGGGGAGTGAGGGCGCTGGAAGAGGTTAATACACATCCTTCAGTAGTCTGAGTGTTGTGACTCCTTAGCTGCAAATGCAGATGGCAGATATCTACCTCTGCGTACAGTCAGCACTGAGTATGTTCAGTGTAACTGGAAACCCTGAAGTCCCTACAACGTTACTGCACGGGTCAAGCCCAGCTTTATTAACAAACAGAAAATCTACAGCTTTACCATTAATCTTTAAACATCAGGCTTTAAAGCCCTGTGCTTGTTATCACTTTTTTAGATCCATAAAATAACCACAATTAGGCAACACAGATCACGGAGAGCTAAATAGTACCGTTCCAGGTAAAAAGAAATACACAAATTTGACGGAAGTATTAAAGCCTGAATCACTGGTACCCGAGAACTACTGCTTCATCATTACAAGGTGGGGGGAAAACAGGACCTTTCATTTTGTGGTAGGTGATGGTGATGGACCTCAAACCCCATAAGTTTATTGGGAACTCAGAGAAACTGCAATCACTTCTGTGTATCCTGGAAAGGTCAGGGGCTCTGGCAGGGACTTGTGGTGCTGCTGAGGTCCCCTCTGATGTGATGCTTGCTTTGACTGTACTTTAGAAAATATTTATTTAGACATTGGTTGACAACAGCAAGGGAATGATCAGCTGGGCCTGCCTTGTTTTACACAGAGGAACAGTATGGTCTCCCATGGAGATTTTTGAGGGGCTTTCCTGTATTTATTCCTTATTCCTACACTTCCAAATTATCCTGCCTCAAATGTGCCAGGCTTTTAAATTAAACGCTTTAAGGAGATTATGGAGACAGGAGCTACACTCAGACCCTTGCCCTGTTTCAGAAACCTAATTAAATGGATGAAACTTCCTTCCCTGTCATCTGTAACAGCAGTAGCAGGGAATTTTAGAATATTAGTTCAACATTTCAAAACCTTTAAAAATCTTTTTCTTTTATTTTAAAAGCAGATACTTATTTATCATCACAAAATCATGGATAACTGTAAAACGTCACTGTATTTTTCTACCATGGTTGAAGAGAGGCAGTTTTTAATAAAAATGTTCATCTAAAAAATCTCCCAGTTTTTAATATCCAGAAAACTTGACATTAAGGGAAGAAAGCTGAAAAAGTCTGTTTCTACCAGAGCATGAAAACAGTGTTAAGGTTTCCTTCCTTAACACTGGTGCACATGAAATTAAAACCAACAAGTGAAGATTTCCTGACCAGTTTGGACTACAGTCTAAGAATGCCATTATTTTCTTTTATGAAAACAGGTTACTCTTCTCCCCAGTGTTTGGAGGACTTACATAGAGGATGCATTATTAAATTGTTTTATGAACAATATTCAGCATTTTTCGGGCTTCTGGTAAGAAATAGACCAAGACTTAACATTCCATAGAGACTCCTCTACTTTGAAACTATCCATGGTTTTTAGTTCCATATAATTAACATTCCTTCATTTCAAGCCAGTTACTAATAGGAAAGGTGATTTGCGAAATTAGGTAGCCCATTAAAAGGACTGGTTTTTCTTGTCTCTCCCAGGATATCAAGACTAAATTCACAGTCAAAAGTTCTTTCCTTTGTACTTTGGTAAAAGACTCTATTTAGACTCATAGATCATTCTGGAAGAACTATGTAATAGTAGATCAGTTTGATGCTACTTTTTGTGTTAATGTTCTGCTTTCCTAAACAAACTTATAAAAAAAAATTATATAGAGACATTGAAAAATTTTCAGCAGAGCACAGAATAGGAGATCACTTCAGTTTTACATGAACAAAGACAATTATAAAAAAAAAAAAAAATCCAGAGTTTTTTCAGTTTGGTGAAAAATAAGTATTTTCCATAAAACATTCCTTTTGTTACTTGCAGTTCTCATCAGTGTGGAGTATCTGAGTGACAGGGAAAATACTGCAGAACCCAGAGCTCCAGAGAAACAAGTCAATAGTCCCATCCCCAGCCAACGTAATACCCACGTGCCTCAGGTAGCAGTACTGAATTCTCCAAATTAGGACAGAGCTGCAATTTCCTGTAAGAGGTTCATGAGCTTAAAGCACCAGGGCTCTACGTAGTTTTTCTGAAGCAGAACACTACCATGTAGGAAGACACGGTATTTCAACTCTCGGTTTCTTCCCAGGCAGGACACATCTTTGCATAATGATTTCTGATTTTCTGCTTTATAGATGAAATTGTGAGTAGTATCTTAACACACTTGAAAAAACTGTACTTTTCAAGTAAAGCATTTGGCCTTCAGTTACTCATTTTCTTCATATAAGTTGAGATTTTAGGCTTAGAAGCGCCTAGTAATTTTTAGATTTACAGAACATTTTTCATATGAGCAAACTGAGAGATGATTTAAAAACTCTGACTGTGTTTTGAACCTTGCTCACTCTGAGGTCTGCTGTCCCTGAAGGGACTTTTAACTCTTTGGCATCTGACTTCACCACAAATTACTAGGTTTCTGTATACTGTCTTATAAACTGACCAAACCAGGCATAGGAAAGAGCACTTGCTGACACATAATGACTAATTCTTACACTTGGTTATTTGCAAGCAAATTCTTCACTGAAGATTTAAGCAGATTGATGGTTGAGTCCATTAATTGCAATAAGGTGTATTATAGGAATTTCAACAAAATTTAGTAAATAAGTTTGCACCTAATATTCATCTTCTTTTGTTTTGAAAGACTGCACATTGGATCAGACCTGGCATTAATGATAAAGTTACCTTTATAAAACCTGACAAGACACAGAAATTATTTGAGAAAGTAAATTCCATTTTCAGGAATGACTTCAAATCACATTTCAAGGTAAATTTGAGCATAACAATGTGAGCAAACATCTAATAAGGTTTTTTTTCAAAGATGCAAAAAGTCAAAATACAGAAAAGTTTGCAAGCCTAAGACCAATGTTTAGGCATCCCTGAAATGCTCAAACACTGTTCTTCAGCTTCCACATTTTTCTACAGAAAACGGCTCAAAGTTCTTCAGTGTCATTTTCCACCCAAACTGGCAGCCTATCAAGAAGAGTCCCAGAAAGGTCTTACCTACTCCAGCATTATCCAATGCCATTACTAACAGCCTGGACAATAGGATACAAAGTACTCTTCTGAAATTCCACACAATTCCGCAGAAAATTAGTATCGGTAACATCAGGTGACTTCCAACTAGCTCCAAATAAGTCAAAATACAGAAATTGTCACAAATAAGTTAAATGCTACAGCAGGAGATGTAAAGAGAGGGTACCTGAATAGGTAGAGTGCGCCTAGTCTCAACAGCAGCAAGGCCACAACAGAAATACTCAGCACAGTTTGGCACTTTAGAAAGAATATGGACAAAGCAGAAGGCTGGAGGACAATAAAAATTAACAATGAAACATGTAAGGAAAGACTCGAAGGCTGGATATAAGCTGTAAGACCACTGCTAAAAGGTTGTTAAAATACACAAAAGGTTGTGGCAAAGGGAACAATCTATTCACCACATCCATGGGAGAAAGGTCAAGTAACTGCTGCATAGATACCTCAAGCCCTAGGGAAAAAAACAATATCAACAAGTGAATTAAAACTACTTAATAGCCAGACTTTCAACCCGGGGAGTTTAGAAGGATGGGTTAGGCATATGTGTGTGCATGATGACAGAGAGAGTACTTAAGGGACTGGGGGGAAAAGAGAGAGCATGCATGCAAGAAAGACCCAAAGGCCTGTTAAGCCAGTAGTGCAAGGAGGTAGGCAAATCAGGTCCAGACTCCTGTTCTGTAAGTTTTCCTGTATGTAAAAAGAAGCACAGCTTAAACAAGAAATTTTTAATGATATTGTGTACGTGAATCCACTCAAAAATCAAACCACAAAAAAATGCATTAAACTCTTCTTTTACATGGCACCATCCCTACACTAATACAAAAGAGAGCAGTCCTACTGAGCATCCCTTGTTATACCAAGGGTTTCAGAGTTGTGGCCACAGCTTCAGTTTGTTCTGCTAATATTTAACCTTTGCTAGCATTAAACTGCAGGATCCTTTTAAGTTTCTCAAGTTCTGAGTGAAACTGAATTATTCTAGGGAAACACAAATAATCAGCTGGGAAGAAGCTATCTCAGAGAATGCATAGTCCTGTTTGCTATTCCTTATTTCAATGGCCACCTAATTTAACATGATTATATATGGTATTTCCTAGTTATAAGTACTGATCTCTGTCATATGCAACATTTCAGTACCAGTCGCTCCATTATTATGTACGGCCCTGTGACTTTCCTGCTTGCACACTTCATTGTAGTTCCACTGCAACAGTGCTGTTAATTTTTTTTTTATGTTATGTTAAGGTCTTCCTGGTTAGATTCTGCTGTTGATCAGTAATTTTCCTGAACTCCTGTACTGTAAATAAAGTAGTAAAGTGTCCATTAAACGTGTCTGACACTGTTATTTTCCATCTTTTCTTTGACAAATGTTCCATTTTTTGCTAACACAATCTGGCTAGGATTAGGAAGTGAAGGTGTAGGTTGTAATCTATGGCACCTGCTGTCAGGCTCGACTGAGGAAGCCTGATTCATGACAGTGAGCTCTTATTTATGACTTGGTAAATTCAAACCAAAGGACCTGCCTGGATAAGATGATGAAAGCATTCAACTGCCAAACACATGGAACCAGTGCAATGTGGACAAAAAGACGTGGAGGCAGAAGCATATATTTGGGATTTTCATGATGAAAATACTGCTCTGTATCTGTTAAGAGAAGTGAGGCATTAGACTGTGCTGAAGTAATCAAGATACAGCCTCAAATGGGAATACGGTGTCTTCTGAAATATGCACTGAGAGAAACCAGCATTTATTTTGGAGAATATAGATTAAACATCTAGATGTTAGTTCTGTCAGCCAAAGCCCTGAGACAGCCAAACCACTAAGTATATAAAACCTGAGTTAAAACTCAATAGCGCATGCTCAGTGACCATAGTTCTTTTCCCTTTCCACCCCCACACTCCCACCAGGGGCAACATTCCCACCAAGGGTAACAAACACGAGGCTTGCTTGTCCCAGTGGCCTGAGATGCTTAAGCACGTGCTGTTAAACCATTCAATATCTTAAGTTAAGGAAGAATCGCCAGATGATGTAAAGAGGACAAGGAGCCCTGATGAACATTTGTGAAAGGCTGCAGGCTTATGGAGATCCTGGTAAAGATCAGAATCCCCCACCTGTTGTTCTCTCTCAGAAATATAACATCCTCCTTATTGCTCTGCCTACAAATGTACAAAGGATTCCTTGGAGAGATTTACACACTTTCCATATATACCAAGCTATACTTCCTTGATTCTTCATACCACAGGAATAAATGCAGGGCTTGTTCCAGGATTACTGCTTCCTTCTGCATCTGTGCTTTGCATCAACTTACTAGCCAGGGACCAAATGTCTACATCTGAGCATGCAACAAGTATTTCCCAGTTCAGACTGCACCTGCTTAGTTAACCTCTTCTCCTTCACACTTCATTTTGCTAATGAGCACCCAGCCCTTTCCAAGGAGTGCAGCATTTTAAAATATTAGTACACAAATGAATAGTACTGGCATACACAAAATATTTTGCAGAACATAGGGCATAAATTCTGGCAAGCTAATAAATATATACTGTAATTTTAGCTAGATAACATATGGGCATTTCAGATTCTAGTTTTCAGTGATGGTAGTGCTATATATACACAGTGATATGATTGATCTAATATTTCCCAGATACTGAGAAATCCAGAAGGACTAAGGAGTAATTCAAGCAATGCTCTGAATCACGGTCAGGACAGACATAGGGATTGTTCTTTCACTATATAGAATCTCCTCCCTAAATAAAAGGTTTCCAAACTTAGCCTGCTGAGACACACAAAAGTGCATTCAGGCAGATGCCACTAGCATGGTATTTGCCAGATACAGGAAACAGAAAATATCAGGGAGTTCAGGCCATCCATAGCTTCTCTTGCTGGAGCAGTGTAAACTGCAGTGACAGGGTGTGGTAAGGCGGTCAGAGACAACTTATTCGAGGCACAGATCCTCGTGCTTGACAATACATGCAGCTTCTTCCATCCCTAGTGGGAACACCTTTCCTCTTCCACCAAACTCTTTGCATTAGGGTAGGATTTGGCAAAAGCACCAGTTAGGATAATTCAGATTTCAGATCAAAGTATTTTTCACAAAAGTCTTATTTGTAAGTGTTCAAAATCTCTAAAAAATAAGGTTTACTTATTTAGAAAGTATGACTAAGTCATTAGGATCCAAATTGGAGCCCTGAGGGATGTTATTCAGAGCCTAAGTTTCTAGAAAGGTTGCTGTAGGCTGGCTTTAGGCTGCTTTCTGTTCAGTACCTTATTTAAATCCTCAGAATCACTCTTTTGAAGCCCAAAAGGGGACTGAGCTTCTTTCACTGACCATGCAAAGGTAACCACACTACTTAAGTATGGTCCCCACCTTTCAGACGTCGGCATTCTTTCTCACTTGGTGATGAGAAAAAGAGATATAGTGAAAACTCAGAAGCTCCACGTAACATCCAATATGATACCTAAAGATAATTTTTCATTTCTTTGCTTGCTCTGTAAATGTCTTTCAGTGAATGAAGAGCTACAGTTACAATCCAAATATATTCTCTTCAGCAGCATCAGATTTTACCCAGTGAGAGATATATTAAAAAACGCTGGTTTTTACTTCCAGCTGTTATTTTTTCCTTACACAAAAACATGCCTGGAGAAACAGTCCAAATCACTGCATCATTTTATAGGGGTGCTACTTCTATTAAGAGATTTCTCAGAAGTCTGGTAGCATTTATTGTTTAAGGGTCATTCCTTTACATACAACAGGTATTAATCGCCTACTTCAACTTCATTGTGTTCAGAAAAATCACAGCTGGGTAAGCCCTCAGCTGCTAAAGCTCTTCTATAACAAAACATTAATTACTTTGTTGAGGGGTGAAAGCTTAATTATTATGGATTTGTAACCCCCTGTTTGGCATTTTGGAACAGAATTTGTAGTATTTCTTTCAATCATTGGGGAGTCAGGCTGCGTCATACAAAAGAGGCTAGGATAGCACAAAGTCATAATCCTAGTTACATCATATTGTAAGGCATGCAGAAGTAGAAAAGTAATACAGAAACATCTGGAGTGGCCTTCAGGATTCCTTTCCTCCCTCTCACAAAAACCCCATATAAAATCTGGATATACAGTTTGGATTACACTCACCATAGATATAAATCAGCTTGTTTTCACTGACTTTTAAGGGAGTTGTGCCAATTTACATCCACTCCATGGCTGAGCCAAATAAGAGTATCAAATGCTGTCTATATTTGCCCATTGTATGATGTTCTCCCTTTGTCTAACATCCTCTAAGCAAACAGACCAGGCAACTATCTCGTTCCAAAAATGTAACTCCTTTACTACTTTTGCAGTAATCTCTTAACAGTTCCACTAGTGGTCAAGCAAAAACTACCTGTTATTAGCCAGTGCTGTGCTACATCCAGGCAGCCTGCCAATGCCAGAAATACTTATTTTCACCTTGTACGCCTGCTAATTGTGTTTGCAGAATCTGTAATAATTTTTGTCATCTTCAATGCTAAACTGCCTATGTGTAATCTTATTTTAATTTGCTGTTTTACTGCCTCTAAGGTCTTCTGTTCCTCCACATGGGAAAGCTATGTTATACTTTAAAATTAGGACCAGAGACAGAATACAGATACCACTCCACATGGATGGGGCAGCATTATTTCCTGTTATCCGCAGCTGGAGCTGCACAAATTCAGCTGCTAAAGGAGTCCTTGATATGAAGAGAAGGCAGGAGGTTTTTTCTTTACATACTGAATTAACTCCAGCGAATGGGGCCAAATGATACTGAAAGAAGAGAAAGCAGCACTGACCGAATGCCTTCCTCATTTCTAGCCTAAAGGATTTAAGACAGGGTTCCTATCATTCCCTGGAGAGACTAATGAACCTCATTGTTAGGAAATCTTACTTGACATTTTCTTTAATTCTCTTTCAGCCTATTTCTCTGAGTTACTTTGCCTCAGCACAGCCCAAAAAGCAATTCTTGACCTTTTCTCCACATTAAGCTCTTTAATTTCATTTTAGAAACACTTTTTCAGAGGAAAGTTGACCTCTGCCAAACATACACGCACAAAATCAAACCTAGAAACCAAACACAAATCGTTTCAGGTAAAAGCATAGTGTGTTGCCTGACTGTAGCTTCGGATCGCCAAGCCTCCATCCTCACCAACAGCTCAGATTCCTTGAGGTACCATGACCCTTCCTCACCCAAGGTCCTGGCAGCACACTGGGGATGTATGAATAACCTGTTCGGGACTGCAGTGAGATACACACATATATTCCTTGAAAACAAGGTACTTAACCATGCAAAATATGTTTTGTTTGAGAAATTAGATTGAAAAACTCAAAACAACTATAATGAACATAACAGCTTGTAGCTCAGAACTACACATCTAGGTTATTTAGCAAAAAGGCAGCTGTACGGTATCACAAACAGACAGAGCCTGATCAGAACAGCTGTGTCATCCCAACTAGCATGGGAAGAACTAACATCTACAAAATGAGAGAGTCAGTCCCTTTCATTTTATGGGTTCCTTTTCCTCAAGTGTTTTGTCCTTTCTTTGCAAGAGACAATTTATCAGGTTTGTTTCATGCCAAATAGAGCATTACAAGCTATATCATGAGACAGCAAGTACAGCACAGCAACTGCTTCTGAGCATGACCTTTCTCACACAGGTACAATTTATAATGTATATACAATTTACGAAGTTTTCTGGAACTCATGCTTCACAAAGCCAGGGTGAAAAGTGTTACCATGGCTAGCAACTCTGTTATTTTTAAAGGATATATTTCCTATGATATATATATTCTAACCTAGCTGAACCCTGTACAAGCTCCAGTTTTACCAGGAGGTCCACGTGTTCCTTTCATTTAAAAAAAAAAAAAAAATCCTTAAAAAATATCCCTTTTTCCCTAGTACTCTCCCCTTGAACCATCAATGTTTTAGGATCGATGGAGACTGTCTTTCTGTCATGTATTTAAATATAGTGCCTGTTAAAAGGCATCCTTGTCACAAGTTTCCTAAACAGTATAATACAAGCAGTGAAAAGCCTCATACTTTACATTTGGTGCTATTCTTTTGTCCCATACCTAGACTTAGCACCTGCTT
Source organism: Aquila spilogaster (assembly GCA_024606505.1). NCBI lineage: Eukaryota > Metazoa > Chordata > Aves > Accipitriformes > Accipitridae > Aquila > Aquila spilogaster. The sequence goes on along the minus strand of JANHGO010003771.1, from coordinate 2,909 downwards.
TGAGACAGTCTCTGAAAATTCCCTTTTAATGACCTGCCTCATTTCTGTTTAAAAGATAAACACTAGATTGGTGAATTTTTTAATTTTTTTTTGTTTGTTTGTTAGTTTGTGTGTGGTTTTTCCCCATGGAAAAATGGCCACTGCATGATGCTGCCTCCAAGTACACATTATGAGCACTACTGCAAGATAAAGCTCTGGCAGTTTATAATTTGAAGAAGATTCTGTGCCTTACATGGGGCTATATCAAGAGTTTTCTCCCTTCACATCCAGCCGAGTAGTTGATTCAGTTATTAACTGAGTCTAAAAATGCTGTCTTGCTATCATTCCCCATGTATTCCATGTAGGTTCCCATTATCATGGTATTTCTTCCCTCACAGACTCTTTGATCTATGTATCTCACAGCTACTCTGACTAGCTGATACAATGGCTTTACAAGGATTTCTCTCCACTCTCAAAGAGAATTTTAATCCATAAAGATACTTATTGATAGCTTGCTTCCTGCACTACGTGCTTTCCTTAGCATGTAACTTCACTACCAAAGAGTATCCTGCTCTATCATTTCTATAGACTTTATACCTAAAGATAGCAGTGTCCCATTTTTAAATTTTTTCACCAAGTTCTAAAATAGCTGTTACATCAGTGTCTTCAATTATAACAGATATTCCCATTTGTCCTGGCTACTTCCTAGTCTTCTCAGGAAGGCTGCCCATATTTGGGGTCATGCTGGTTGTGTCTCCATGTACTGATAAACTGAGACTTCACCTTTTCAAACTCTTTTTTTGTTATTCCCTCTCTCAGTCTTACCAACTTGTGTCCTAGTTTTGTCTAGAATTATAGTTTCTTAAATCCTCCCTGAAATGACGTTTCTCCCATCAACATCTCTCCTCAACATATCTACATTTCTTAGCTTTCCCTTGACTTTGGTTTTAAAACTCCCCTAGATTTATTTTTTTTACTTCAATTTCAAGCACTGCCTGGCTGGTTCCACATTGGTTCTCTCTCCCCATACAGCCTCCATCTATTCCAATTTTTCCTCAGTTTTCTAATGCATATGATGTCTTTCTCCTATGCTATTTTCTTTTGAGCCATGACCTGAGATTCCCCAATTCCATCTGTCCCTGCACATGACACTGGCAGTATGTCAGAGAATGCCATCACATAGACTCTTGTCTCAAATCTACTACCTAAGACCTTACTATTGCATTCAATAATTCATCTTTTTCCCTTCCATGTGATGGGTATACACATGCAGAAACACAACTAGCAGCTCCACTACAACATGACATAAAGACTGTGCCTGTCATGCTCACACATATATAAAGTTAGTCCTTGCACAGCTCACACTGGCATCAAACACCCTGATAATCTGCATCCCTTATAGCCAAATTCCCAGTGCAATAACCTATCTCCTTCCAACAGCTGAGATATATGTCCCCATATGTGCGTCCACATTACATAGGGATATCAGACCATCATTCCGAGCAGAGGGAAGGAGACAGCAGTGACTACTCGGGCAGTCTTTCTCCCCATTCACATTGCTGCCTTCTTGTCAGGAGACTTTTCACTCCCACCAACACAGGACCTGAAGGTCATACCATGTGAGGGTTAGACTGTTCCATGAAGCCTTCAAGTCTCCTCTACAGGTTTTTCTATTTCTCTGAGTTTCTCTTGTTCATCCTAGCTAAATCAGTTGAGACACTGTAATACTCTGAAGGCCATGAGCTGCTAAGCACTGACTTAATGTAAATCCCATCTACCAACAAGGCAGGTGCCACTCAGGATTGTGGCAGTCACCCAATGCCCTGGATGAACCAAATCCATAACTATTTCTTTATAAAGTAGCTTCACTGGAACTAGATAGGTGGAAAAACACAATTCACCCACTTTATCTTTCATTACATGTCTTTGTCAGGTCCTGTTACTTCTCCACATGCCATCAGCCCTGTTCCCCCCTCACAGGATTTTGCTCCTGCAAGGGTGCTGCCCTTTCTAAGACCATTGCTTTGAAGGGATGTCACATGGCCTTGAAAACAGAAATGAAGTGAAAATTTCTGAGCTACATATATTCGTGGTCTCCACAGCAACAGAGTAATCAAAGCTGTGCCCCCTGCTGTATTTCAAAGAACATAAATATTGCTTGAATAATACAAGGCTGTAGAAGCAACCACCACACATCCGTTTAGTTTGAAATCAATAGTCCCTTTACCTTCTTTCTTCAAAATAATTAGTCTTACCAATGGTGATACCAAAAAACTAGACCTCCTTCAGCTTTGCCTCTTCTTTGGTTTAACAACTGCTCTATTCAGACTCTCAGGCATGAATGCAATTCTTCTGTAAAGCGTAACATGCCCAAGTAATACAAGCCCTTCCTAAATCTGTCAGGACTCTCCAAAGGAAGAGAGCACTTTTGAAGTTTGGTTCATCTTTAATATTTTCAAATATACAAATAGAGTAAGATTAGAAATTAAATTAGAAATCACATAATGAATCAGGTAACATTAAAAGATGAACTTTGGAGGGGGTATGGGGTTGGGTTCTTATGACAGACTAACATTTGTTTCACCAGAGAGGTGTTTGATGAAATTTTGACCTAGTCTTCCTTATCTGCTAAAAGAGTAAATTAAGTATTTTACAGTAAGACTGAGCATAACAAAAAAATATACAAAATTATGAAACATGAGATACTACCTGAAGTGGTGGACGGCATCAGAACATATGGGGCCTAAAAAAGGAACTATTTTGGCTATATTTGAATAGCCTTCAGATGGGTAGATGCAATTGATCTAATTTTCCTAAAGGGGGCACTCAGTTTTCAGAAATTTGGGATCGTCCTAAAACTGTGTCCCTTCATCCTCATTAGGATATAGCTTACTCTAAAAATCCATATTATTAAACTGTTCAGTTTACAC
>JANHGO010003770.1:0-26335 GCA_024606505.1 Aquila spilogaster | reverse complement strand
ATATTAAGATTTTTGCTTATGGCAACCATGGCTAATGTGGATTGGTATTTTCATTATAACGCACCCCACAGCATTTCCCAGTAATGTCTCAGGTTTCTAAATTGGACAATAATTTTCTACACTATCTGACACATCACTAGGTGTTACAGATAAAACTGTCACTAAAGCTGCACACACTTTAACCATACTTAAAATCAGTAAAGGCTTTTCAATAATGCTAATTCTACTGAATAAATGAGGGTGAATTAATTAATACTTCTATTAATGTAACCTGGTTTCACTTTGTTCAAGTAAAGAAGCACTTACAGGCTTTTAACCCGAGCTCAGATGTATTGTTTCAGCTCAAGGCCATTGAGAAGTGATTTATACAGTAATAAGCTGAAAGGCACGCAAAGAGAAACAGTGAGAGAGTAGATCATACAGTCTGAATTTTTGTTGTATTTAGCCAAATACGCTTCGTGATGATACTTATGCAGAATGCCTCTTCAGAAGAGCATTCTATAAAGCAGCCTCACGCTGTAACTCCCTTCTCACTGTCTTTTTATGTTACAGAAACGTCTTTCCTTCAAGAGAAGAAACCTAGTGAGGTCCAGCAATGGGGACCGTATTAATCACCTTCTCACGTGGCTAAAGAAATACAGATTATTACTGTCTTTTGTAGAAGCAAAGGCTTCTGGTTATTAGTGCCTGGCACCACCCAAGGCACCACACTGCACACTGCATTACAGCCACCACAACAGAGAAGATGCTGCTTAAAATGCTGCAGTATCAGACACATGAATGTGCAGAGTCACTAAAGTTCACTTCATGAAAAATACAATATACTCTTGGAAGGAAGTATGATTGATGTCCCCTGAGCAGACTGTTTATCAGACAAACACATTTTGCAAACTTCAACATAAATTCTTCGTTTTCTTATCATACTGACAATATAAGAACAGTACCTCTGTAGAAACTTCTTGAAAACTCTTTAATGACCTCTAAACAGTGTTATCTTATCATCATCTGACTTTCCACTACAATAAATCATTTACAAATAGGTTAAAAGAAAAATTGATATTCGAAATATGGATTTATTTTCCATAGCTATAGACTTCAAGATGTAGGGAGCCTCTCAAGGAACAGTTATGATGCTGATAAAGCACTCAGATCTCTCTGTGCCTGCAGCTGTTTCGTGAAGAAAGAAAGAACAACTCTTATTGAGAAGTCCTAGGAGAAATTAGATGAGGATTTGTAGTTCCTAGGTCCTTGTATGTAAGGGTATGACAACATAGTTCACTTTTAAGAAAGAACTGCATGTGCAAATCCCTACTTGGTGTGAAGAGCAGAAAGATGCAGTATGGTGCCACTAGGTGTGTGCAAGCAGCCAGGGAACGCAAAACGGTGACCTGCACACAGAGAAGGCCAGAACCAGCACCCTCACAGGTGTATCCAGAACACACTGTCAGCTATCAGGCTATTGCACAACACACTGCATACTTATTTAATAGCCTAACATGTGCTTCATTAAGATTTCAAAACTTTGAAAATAATTTTTTTCAAAAAAAAACAACCAACACCAACAACGCACCAAACCTTTCATTTTTTTTTTGTGGCTGCATTTGCCGCTGCTATTGCAGTTGTTCTCGAGATCTATACAAGGAGCGTACTCAGTGACAGAAGTGTTCACCAAATGAGCAATTAGGAAACATGGATGGAGGGATGCTTCCCATCTGAAATAAAATACTCACTTTAAGAATTAAACTCACGTAGTCAGGGAAAGAAAAAAAATACTACATGATCTGAGTGACTACCAAAATGCGCTAATACTTTTCAGACTCTGAAAAATCAATTTTCAATGGACCTGTCTAAAACCAAGAATATTTTCTTGGAATTACTCTCAGTGAAACTTCAAACAATGAGTATTTTCACAGATGTTGCAAAGCTGCTGGATGATCTGAGAAGATATAAAATAGATTAGTTACTGAGGGGAGTAATTCACAGCCCTGTGGATAATACTAGTAACAAAAAAGGCCATGTCTACTTTCCCCATAGCAGAGGAACACAAAGCACCTGTAAAGCCACACACCTCCACTTATAGCTTTCCGATTTTCTTCTGCTGTCTGCAGAGAGTCTGATGGTGACATGGGAGTCCCAGGGTGGCAGGTTTCACCTGGGTGCAAATACTCTGAACACAATGGAGTGGTTTCTAAACTTGACCAGGCGGCTTGCATTTGCATGCCTTTTGATAGTCCTTCCCTGCAACGTGAAGGTGCACTTGGATGGAGGTGGTTCTGACTTTCCTGGAATGCACTGAACAAAACTTCTGCATCTGGAGAACTTGAAACTGCGCTGAGGGTGGATCCCAGCTCAGAACAAAGCGCTGCAGAATAAGCCACAATTCTCTTTCAGGGCTATAATTAAAGCATCTCCCTTTTTCTGAGAGATTTTTTTAAAAGCATTGCAGTGGGTACTAAAAACCTCTCTCGATCCTTCTGATCCCCCTCGATATCTCATTAAATTGACAGACCACAGCCTATTACCATACTTTAGCCAATTGCACAGTGGTTGCACGATCTAGAGAAGAACTTGTACTACATCACCAACTAAACTAATACTCCCTAGTGACCTTTATCCAATTTATAAATCCTTTTCTCTCCAGAGATGAAAAACCAGAGCACTATTCCATGCTTCACTCCACACCCAGTATCTCACATGTAAAAATAAAGAAGGTAGAGAAACATGACAAATAGTGCTTTAGAACAGAGAAACTCTCTCATTGAACAAGATAATTTACTTCCATTTAATATGAATAATCACATGCAGATCTAGAGTTTTTGTATTTTACAGTTCTCCTTAATTCCACATCTTCTTGCTGGAGATGGTATGGGCATAAATCATTTCATCACAGCCTTTAGTAGAAGGGCATTAAGAAGACCACCTTATGTTGTACAATAGTTCCTACACCTGAAACTTCAGTCACACTAACTACTGTATGATTCTGAGCGCTGGGGTGAGAAAACTTCACTTACCCAACTTGTTAATACTGAACTGAAAGCTCCCCAGTATAAAGCTAGGGAAATAAAACACAATAAAATAGTAATGCATTCTTAAGGTATGATCTGTATGATTTTAGAGAGAAAGTATTATAGACAAAAGAGAAGTTCAATTTAAAAGTACCTAAAAATTGCTTTTAAATATGCAGTAGTCACCAGCTCTTTGCTTGAGAAGAAAAAAGTTAATTTGCCTCCAGTATTTACCATTTGAATTACATGTGTAAAACACCATTATGTTAAACACACATACAGGCTGCTAGAAAAAAACCACACACACTACAGCACGTTATTAAACCACCTTAGTTATCAAAACTTAATGAGCTCTGAAATAGATACAATCCCAATATTGTAGGTCATGAAAAAGATTTTCCTAGTGACCTACATCATTCATGTAGAAGAATTAAAAAATTAGGGCATCTTTCTACTTCCCATTCACCATGTAAGTGCCTATTCACAGATTCAGACTACTCGGGGCAAGGAAGAGCACCAGATTTGGTAGGTTTTCCTGGGCTGCATCGTGACACCGAGCTGCCAAAGCTCTACTCTGTTGCTCGCAGTTCCACATAATGGTGCTTCCTGGCCAACCACTGAGATGAGCTGTAGGTGGCAAGATTCAGCATGGCTTAGTTAGGAAAGGATATGGATTGGCTTTCATTCTACAACACAATGTGATGTAGAAGATATATACCAAAAAAGAGCACCTGATCAGTGCAGTAAAATTGCAGGCAGTGAGATCAGGCCACAGGGTCACACCAGACCCAGTTGCCAGCACCATCTACAGCAAGCATCAGCAAGAACCTCCCGGCCCAGGGCTGGTGAAATATATGCCCTGCAATCTGCAGCCTGATATCAGGGCCCCCTGGTTTTGTGTCCAGGGTTGAAACACTTGAACCCATGTGCAGGGAGTCAAGCAATAGGATTTTCTATTACAGAATGCTACTGATACTGATGCTTTTCTATTTGTTGCACTGTAATGACTCTCTCAGGCTGCTCAAGATCTGAAAGGAGAACCCACCAGCTTTACAGGTGGTTTGAGGAAAGCAGAGAAAATAGCATCTGAGCATGGCATGGGTGCAAACAGCGACCTGAAGAAGCTCTCCTGTGGAGAGACATTGATTATTGACAAAAGCGATAAGTCAGTGGTAAAAACAGAAGGGACAGACAGCATCATGACTTGGATATGCTTCAACAAGTCTGCATACAGTGTACAGTGATGAAACTAGACTGCTTCACTTCTGTCTAGGTTTTCATTCAATTAGTTGCGGTTAGATTAATGGACAAGAAAAACAGAGAACAGAAATGTGAAATCAGCCTGCCAGGCTGTTTGCATTCCAGTAGGAAGTACTGATAACTCAATAATTTCCAAGTACCAAGCAATCGACTCACACAGCTCTTCCAGAGACATCCACCACAGCATCTCTTCCAATGCAGCCTCTTTTGGCTGGGCAATTTAAAGGAAAACAGCACGTTGCTGGCAGTCTGCTTGAGTCAAAAGCCTTCCCCTCCCTCACCCATTTCTAATGATAATCTGTCCATGTCCCATCTACTATGCAGTTCAAATTAAAATCATTCCTTGCTCCTTGAAGAAATCTACATTACATGCCTGCAAGAAAAGGAAATTATGTCCGATATGTGTAGAAAACAGCACTTGCTTATAACAGTATATTTTAGAACATGCCAGTGAAATATTTTCTGGTTAAAAAATGGAGAGTAAAGTCACCTCAAGGGCCAAGTGAAGCTGTTTATTTCTTGGATTCATAGAGAAATCAAAAAGAATCCCATATACAAGCAGAAACACTGCTAAGCTATGCACTTGAATCTTGAGTATGCAAATATTGCAGCCCAATCTAACGCCAGCTTGAAAAGATAATGCCATTCAGAAAATTAAGACCATCTGATAAAATATTACGAAAATTAGTCTGAGAAAGCAAATTCTTGAATCTGAGTTTGATATATTTCCACACCAAGATACAAGTGTCCAGGCAAAAAAAAAAAGTACAAGATTTGAATATTTCATTCACATTTTCCTTTTTCTTCAGACAGAGAAAACTGAGAAATGTGTGTGGGAAGACGATATAAAAGTCTAATTTTAATTAAACTATAGAGATGGATTTATTGAGAGGAACTAGAAGTTTCATATTCTTTTAGTAATGAGAAAGCAATTTGATGCTAATGTGGATAAACAATATTGCCTTAATATTAAACTTTATTAAAACTATTGCCCTGAAAACAACAACAACAACAACAAAAACAACAAGAAACTATTCTGAAAGATATCCAGTCTTCAAAGTGGTATGCAAAGGCGCGTAGAAAGTTACAATCCATTCTGGCAGCCTAAGAAATGGAAAAGCTTTGTCTGAGCTGAGAAACTCTCTTTGGCAGTTTCAAAATTAGCACCATGAAGTACCAGAACTAATAGTGTTATCTCATGTTCTAACAGAGTGAAGAAATCCTGACCCAGTACATGCTAAGCCTTTTTTCCCTTTCCCATTCTTAGCTCCCACTCTCCCACCTCCAAATAAAATAACTCAGAAGAGCTTATAAACCTTGCCTCATATCTCCAATTTCCATCTAGATACCCAGCTCTTAAAGTTACAGTAGCTTTGGCATAGTAAAGGTACTGTACTTTAGAACCCTCAGCACACAGTCTCTGTGGACCTGAGAAGAGAAGCACCTTCACGGTGAGTGAACGTGACAAACATTTTATCCTTTTTCTTCCCTCTTTGGGGAGGAGAAAGGAAGAGCTGCAATTCAGCAAATTCCTGTTTGTAAAGAGCTTCTTGGGATTGCTTCTTGTCCATTTAGAAAGTCAGAATTGCAATTGTGTATAGAAAGCATCCACTAAAAGGAGTTGAGAACAGGCTGAAGCTCTGAAGCCCTTGAACAGTGAGGAATCAATCCCCTCTGCTTTGCCTGAGGAGAGAGCAGAGAAGTCTCAGCAATGATGCTGTGGCTGGTTAATGAGGTAGAGAGCTGACAGGGGCCCTTTGCAAAGTGGATTATGATAGGATGGATGACCTGTGCTGGATGAATTATCGTCAGAGAGTTCCTTGAAACATTATGTAAAGCTACAACCTTGTTAAACAACATTCTTGAAGTCTTGCTGCTCTTCTGTCAGTCTTGAGACAAAAAAAAAAAAGTGAAAGGCAGGAGAAACTGCATTTCTTGAGTTGCCACCACAGTTGTTCAGTTTTCCAGGGTTGTATCTCCAGCAGGACAAAAAGCTCAACAAAATTTTATTGGAACAGAAGTTATTGTAGTGGATTTATAGAAGGAATTCATCTTAGAAACATAGTTAAAGGAGAAAAAAAAGAAACAGCATGCAGTTAGCGTACATCATTGAACTGTTCTACTCCCCCCCCCACCTTTTTACATTATTTAATCTGTTTTTCATTCTTCATTCCATTGGAAAGCCAGGAGTGTTTGCAACAGAATATTAAAAATGCCAATAAAGTAGTGAATTAAAAATATTTTAACTTCTAGATGGCCATATTTCTGCATTTTTCTCTTCCTTGATTTTTTGGGGGTCTACTTTGGAATTAGGTGCTGACAAAGCCAGGTTACAGCAGCAAAGGCTCAGGGTTTAACAATGGAAAAAGAAATGCAATCCAAAGAAACAATTTCTGTCCATAAAGTTACTTGGTCTGTCCTATTCTACCACACTTTCACCTTTTCCCATCTTGATTTCAAGCATTTTTGAAGATGCATCATTACACCGTGTGCCTTTCCACCCAACTATCCAAGGCAAGGAAAGAAGATGACCATACCCTATGAGGTCACTCAACACTTTTTTTTTTTTTTTTTGAAAACACAGCACTTCCTCTGTTACAACAAACATAAAACTGAAGGCTGAATGAGTTGGGTCAGGAAAGTTCTAGTAATCTCGGCAAAAATTAATTTGCATTGAGACAATCTCCAGCACAATAGCTTGTTGAACAGTCCTGAAGATACAGTCTCTACTCATACCTGTAGAAAGAGGAATGTGAAAGAGAACACCTTTCTACTGGTTAGACAGACATGTTCTATTGTACACTTTACATTTGTGCTTACTGTTGACTGCAAAGCCAGTAACAAAATAGATGTCCAACTTGTAAATACTGAGTATACTCCAAAGGAATCTCATATTTTTAACCCTGGCACTTGCAGCTTCTTCCCTTATCTGAGGAAACAGCTTGACCAGTCTAGGAGGGAAAGAGGAAGAGAAGCGGTGCCATACCGCCCAGTAACTCTCCTGGTCCAGAGAACAGTGTGGTGCCAATGGTATGGGTGTGTGCAGTAAACTAGAAGGAGCCCCACGGAGCTGCATAGGGACACAGGGTTCTGCACAATTCGTGCAGCAGTGACCCAGAGAAGCTCTCACTTGCTCCTTTACTGTAGTCCAGCACTGATGAGAGGAATCAGGCATCGTGGCATTTGTATAAATGCAGTCTCGGCCAGTTCACTGAAACCAACAAGTCAAACTAAGAAAACTTTTTACTGGACGGTATGAAATATTTAGAGGAAAGTGTTAATAGCAAGACTTTCCTCAAGTCTTCCCCTTTCCTACAGCATTCTCAGTTTCTGAGAATCCATGTCATCATTCAGCTATTTCTTCTGGCAAAGCCAGAATCCAGAACAGAATCTTCACAAAAAGGAAACCAATAAATTAGAGCTCTTTGTGAGCAATTTGCTGTTTGTTCTGTTCTCCCTGCCTATTAAGATTCTTTATTTGTTTCACCAAGAGATTTCTGCTGACAAGTCTATTCATTTACTACTAGCCTAGATAAAATGCTAATAAACAAGATGTCAAAAATGTATTCATTCAACTTTCTCTTTTTTCACTGGGCTTGTTATTAAAGGGACCACAGAACTAAACATTAACATCTGGTGGAATCAGGATGCTTGTTTCTCATCCCCTCAAGACTAGGCCCTATATCAGGCTTGAAAACAGCCCGTGAAAGAGCTATTTGAGGCTTTCATATTTCTCAGTTCTGTCAGACAGGCACAGAAAAGCCTTTCACTCCACTAATTTCAGCAGTTCTACAACTCCCCATCAAAAACAAACAAGAATACCCTTATGGAAAGATATTGCACAATACTACATTATCTCTAGGCTTTTTATGGCATCCCACATATGTTTTGCAATGAGATTATGATGCTTTGTTGTGCTTCAGATAGGTTGTCACTATTCTAACTTCTACAGAAGTAAACAGGAAAACTCTGGGACCTTCCTCCACTTTCCAATTTGTGCTCTGCTAATTCTCTGACTACTGTGGAAGAATTAAATATGCACCTTGGTTGGGGACTCTCAAGGGAATCCCACCTGTAGCCTGTGTGAGCAAAGTTCAGGTGTATGGATGGAGCAGCATCTGGATGTAACCATCCCTAAACAAAGACAGCTGAAAATGCAAATAGGAATTAAGGAGTCAGATAGCGAAGGCTGAGGACAGCTGGCCACCAGGATCTAAGTGAGACAGGTTGTCATTAACTGGGCTTAAAACATCTACATAGAGTGCCAAACTGAAAGGAATCCATACAGGACTCCTGTGTCATTTCCCATAAATCTTGACCCTACCAGAAGTTCTACACATTGTCATTTTCTTTACCTAAGACTGTTCATTTAGGCTTTTTGAATAAACATGCAGTCAAAACACAACACGGGAAACTGCTAAGGCTCAGGTACGATGTTTCTTCTTTCTTTATTCCTCCCGTTTCCTTTTAGCTTAGGACATATGATCCCCCAGAGACAGCCAAATATTTTGTGGAGTTTGCAGGAGCATGTCTCTCCAGCCAAAGCTGTCAGTAGTCCTAATCTGTTTTGCTAAACATATCCAAAATGAGATGGATGGGAAATGTAGCCTTGCATGTTTCACATGCAGAGGTAGAGTTTTGCAGTGTGTCTTGTGAACCATTCAGGTGAGTGCAAGAAAAAGCAGACCTGAACATTTCCATCATGCTCGAACTCTAAATGAGACACCTACAATACCAAACAAAGAGGTAGCCCCAGGGCACTTTTATACATTTATTATAAAACAAAGATTAAAACAATTATATGGAAATCAAGGATAATACGGAACATTTGTCTTCCTCTCAAGACATAGCATGGCCTAGTTCAACAAATAGCTTCACAGCTTGAGGCACACCACATGCAAAATGATAAAGCTGTTGAGAGGGTTGAAAGGACAGCCAGAACAGGAATGGCTCAGCTCTGTCAGGTGTATCTCTCACAGCTATGGAAGAGACTGTGTTTCACTGCACAATTACTCTTTGGTAGAAAGAACAGGAAGTTTTCACAACTATATATGTACTTGTTCACAAGCTCAAAAAAGCTAAAGAGCCAGCATGGTGAAAGTAATGGAGCTTCCCCTCTGCTCAAACACTTTCCACTCAGTGTAGTTCATAACTGCACTCTTTACAGAGCTTTAGTGTTCATTGTAATTTTCTCCTAGTTACAAATGCCATACTTAAGCAAGTCACAGCTCAGAGATTTTACTTTCAAAGGAATCATAGATGTATGTTCAAATATAAAATTAGAGCAATGCTATGACTTCGGTTTAGTTCCTCTGACTATGGAAGCTCCTCTTTCAGGAAGGCAAATCCTTTTGCAGCAATACAAAGGGAAACATTCTGTTTTTGAAACATATCTTCTCTATTCGGTGGCATTAAATGACACTCATTATTATAACCCAGAATATTTGTATCTATAAGATTTCACAGATATTTCCAACTTTAACATAAAAAATGTATAGTAAGATAAACCATGAAACTTCAAACAGTGTACGCTTTCCCTGGGAGAAAATCTTTTCAATTAGATGAGGTTGCAAGGAAGAAGGAACAGAATAATCTTCAATAAGTGACAATTTCAGAGCAGCTGTGATGTTAAACCCATAACAATATCCAGAAGAAGTGGAGATGATGTTAATAACTGGAAGAATCATCCAAAATCATGTTATCCTGAGATCTGAGAAATATTCACCTAATTCACTGCTATCACCAGCTTTTCTTTTGGAAACTGTTTTTTCCAAGGCAGCTGGAGAGAAAATACTGATACAATTCTCATAGTTTTAGGAATGTAAATAAAAAAAATCTCTCTGCTTTTAGTCACAAAAGCACAGAGAACTTGTGAATTATTGAGTAACAGCACCCTTCGGGGTACATTAAAACATGAGGTTTTCATTACTACCTAATACTACTTATCTGAAAGAAACTTACTGCTTAATTACAGTTGTTTTTTTTTTTAATGTTGAAGCAATAACCACTGTTGTGATTCTAAATCACATTCGAAAGTTTATTGAAACAATACAGCGATTTACCCTCACAAAAGCAGAATACTGTTTTAACTTCTTTCTTTTACATCAAATACCATCACAAACAATTCTTTTACTGTTAACAGGTACATTTGGAATATGACAATATTACTCACATAAAACTGCACAACAGTTTGTTCTGTTAACAAATTTAAAGTGTCACCTACCCTAAGAAAGCAACAAGAAGTCCTTCACCCTCCTCTTTTGCAAATGTTTTGAATATAAGAATTCATCAGGATTTAAGGGATTAAGAAACCACTGTCCATGAAAAAAAAAACTGCAGATATTTTCATTAGTTCTTTTATGAGTTGGCAGCAAATACTCTAGCTGTGAACTTTTATGAAGCTATAAATATAAAGGACTTTCTGATACTGGTATGATGATAATTCTAAATTTCCTCTTTGCAGCTGCAGTTGATCCCCTGTATTTGGTTAAAAAAAAAACACCCTCTTTTGTGATTTAGCAGGGAAAGTTGGCTCAACTACTGTATTGCCTTTGAGCACTTTGAGTGGAAGTTCATGAATTAAACCCACATGGCAACACAGCCCCCCTCCCCACCCTTCCCTTAAGGTGGCTATAAAATGTCAGTAGAAAGCCAAGCTGTTTATTTTACTTAGCATTTGATTCTGTAAGTAAATGAGTTTCTAGTGGGGCTTATGTGCAAAGCACATCTTCGCAACCAGCTCCTTTACTTCACTAAACTTTTATTAAACTATGCCATAAATATTAAAGCAATCCTTACATGCTTAAGCTTGATACTAATAACAACAAAAAAAAATTCAACCAACCAAAAAACAAACAAGAATATCCAGGTAAGTAACAGACCTTATGGCAATCTATTCTCTGAAAGATTAGCACATTTGATCATCTGGTGAAAAGAAAAACTCTTCACTACTGACAGCTTCTCACAAAACTTGATTTCTCAGGGGATTCATCTTTCAGGAATAAAATATAAGCAGGGATTTTGTCTACATTTCACTTCATATTCCAGAATCTTTACAGTGAATAGTAATCCTAAATTCTTCTGATAGATCTGCACCACTTTAGATAAGTTTGAGCACTACTAAGTGCCAATACATTCCACTTAATTAATAAAGCCTAGTAAACACAGACACAACTCATTTTCTCACAATAACTTAGGAAAAGGGCACAATTTGATACAGAAGAGAACTCATTCCCTTGGTTTCTCAGTCCCTAAACAAATACTGGAACAGATTTGAAAAAAACACAGCTGTGCAGAATAAAAGCCATCTAGAAACTGGAAAAGGATTGGCCATCTTGGGCCTGTGATGACTGTAATAACATCACCCCCTGTTCTTGTTTTTCACTGCATGGTTAGAAGAACTACAAGAAGAAAGCTAAATTAACCAGGCTGCCCGTACACATGCCAGAACTCACTGTGAGATCAGTCGCATTTGCTTATATCTGTCCCAAAACAAACTGAAGATCAGCTCAACTAATGGAAAGTTATTAATCATGGAAAATAAGACACAATTAGGCACTCACTCTTCATATCTGTAAATCTAAGCTGGATGTAATGTCATTATTCTCGAGCTCTACTTGCAATTATGAAATAAGGTCAAGAAGCAAAATCTGCAGATCATATGGTCTTTAGACTGGGTGAATGATGATCTCTGCACTGAATCTGGTAAGTTTGGCTGGAGTCCTACACTCAACATAAAATGTATTTCATGAAGTAGCCACTCCGACAGGTTGTTATCCACATCCACTGATAGGAGATGTACGAAGCCCTGTATGCTCCTTGTTTCTATATGTGGTGTATTTTCCTATGACACAGCTGAGTAGCATAGTATGTTTGATGATTTAACTAAAAGACAGTAAATAGCTACCACTTTTTTTTTTTATAGCATTATTCTATAGTGGTCTGAAAGTTCTGCCTTGCAATTAAAACAAAATATATTTTGAAAGAAACTATAACTTCTATGAAGAGAATAGAGGATCTCTGTCCCTCTCTGCATGTGCCTCCATTTTACAAAGAAGACCACAAAATAAAACATTGGAGAACTGTTGTTATTTTAATAATTGATAAATGTATCTCCGTTCAAGTATATAATTTCCTAAGTTTCCCTTGAAAAAATACAGTCGTAAGGTGCTTAAAAGCATATTATTCCTAAACAGTGGCTTATTAGGTGCTCTCAACAGGTCCACTGTAATTAAAAATAGGGTCACACACAAGGAAATTAATTTCAGTACACAGGTGCCTCTATTTGTCTCCTTAACTTTACATGGCCAATACTGTAAAAGAAGCACATGAATATAACTTAACCTAATTAGACCATTAGAAGTAAACTTCATTAAGAAAAAAATAACACTAAAAAACCTTCAGCATTAATGATAAACTGAAGCCATTTCAAGTACTGCACTAGCAAGTAAAACTATCATTGAGTAATTCAATATTCTGTAACATAAAGGTAAGACGACGAATGAGAGTGCAATTGCTATTTTCATTATGATGTGCCTTTTTGGGAGGTATAGTATAAGCCTCATATCACTGACACTAATTATTTTGGCATTTTATTGGCAGGCACAATTGGACAAAATGTAAAAATT
This sequence comes from Aquila spilogaster, assembly GCA_024606505.1. Taxonomy (NCBI): domain Eukaryota; kingdom Metazoa; phylum Chordata; class Aves; order Accipitriformes; family Accipitridae; genus Aquila; species Aquila spilogaster. Next base: position 13,443 of record JANHGO010003770.1, on the reverse strand, counting down.
TCTAAGAGCAAAACAAGTTCTTGGCTAGATTTCTTCAGTCTGATATACTTCAGACTTTTATTTATGGCTAAATTGAAGCTGAATGTCAAATCTTGGTCCCTTAGAACAAAATCTTAATAATTAACTGGCAAAACTGAACATGATCATTTCTGACACACCTACACTGGTAATTATTGCTTTGAGGCCATTTACTAATGAAATTAATGTATTCATTGCCCTAACAAATTAGCATAACTCATACACAATGCCCCACATTTCAAGACCTTCCCAGAAAAACAACACTTAATACCACAGAGTGAAATGGCAAGGGCATTACATGGAGACAGTATTCACTGAATTACTACATGTTAAAACCACAATAGCTAAGTGTTATAAAGCAAAAATGTAAACACAATGTGGTTATTGAAACCATTAATAGTGTAGTCAAGAGTGTACAATCGATGATTATCTTTGCACTTCAAACTCGCACATATTACAATAGCAGTAACCATGGAAGGTAATTAACTGACTACTTTTCACAATACAAAGTACGAAAAGGAGGCAGTGCAGAAACAATTTATTCTTCCTCCTCAAATCCACAGTACTTACAGTGTGGCTACTATGCTTTTCACTCCATATTGCCATCCAGATGACTTCAGTGCCTACAGTAGCAGCCATCAGGTAAAGCAACAGTAAAAGACAGAATTAAACATGTTACCTTTGGAAATGACAAAAACCATTAGTGGCCATCTACTACCGTTTTTAGTTGGTAAGATTCTCTCACTTCAGTCTGGGAAAGGTTTTCTACCTCACTACGCAGAACAGAGATGAGGAGAGCCAAGCACCTTGTAGATGTACAGCCCCACCTGAATGCAGGGCAGGGCTGCAGAGACACCCGCTGTGTGGGCTGGGGCTGCACTGGGAGCCCGGGGCAGCAGACGTGGCACTCACTGCCACCTCTGCAGATGCCACAGATTGAATGAGGAATCAGTGCTTTTGAGCAGGAACTATGTATTTAGGCACTCTCCTTCAAAATAATTTTGTAATTTTAAGATGTTGAAAAAATACAGTGGGGTGGCGGAAAACTGTATAGGACTCCTCCCTGCACAGAATTCACTGCTGGCTCAGCTGTGGGAAGCTGGGAGCTGAGGATAACTTCACCATGCCTTTCTTCCACACTGCTGACAATCCAACCCCCAAAGCCAGCTACAGCAAGATTACCCTACACGTGCTCTCTGAAACTGTTCAAATGCACTGAATAGCAGCATATTCTTGTGGCACCCCTTTCTCTCTTCCTACATGAGCACAGTTGCAAAGAAACAGTTCCTCAACAGATCTTATTGCATCAGTACCCATTGCTACAAATGGAAGCACAAAAATTCAGAAGGGAAAATTATAGAATAATCATCACAAACAGAGTTCCCTTGGAACCCCATCCGCATGCACTTTGTTCCTGCCCACAGACTAAAAGTTCTATGTCTTAACTTATTGATGTTATTATTCTGCTCCAAAAAAACTGAATTTTCTTCTTTTCCAGACAAACTTCTGATCTTTCCAATCATCTGAAGCACATATAATTACCATACAGAACTCACTGCCATGAGACGCATAACACTCTGTTTGACCAGTTTTATATTTCATGCTTATCATGTATGACTGAGGACACACTCCTCGTGTCTTCTAAAGCCAACTTATCTTCAAAGCCTGAGTTGTCAAGAAATTGGTTCTTGGTTCTCCCTGTTGTCAAGAACAGCCATTTATATACAACTAGATAAAACCCATTACTGTTTTATTAGAGTCCATTACCTCTTTCATCTTCACAGTTACACACTCAGGGACTGATTCTTGTTAACACTAACCCTTCTTTAAACTCATGTAGTAGGCCTCTGCACATTTCTACCTATGCTACATAAAGCCATAGTAATAACAATCAGCATTAGTGGGAACAAGAATCAGGTCTTCAGCATCTTTTTCCTGAGTAAGCAACAGGTAGTATAAATTCGAATATCACTAAACAAAAATGGCAACTTAATAATAAAGCTCAGAATGCACTGTAAACATTTCACTGTAAACATTTAAGAATACCGTACTAGAAGAAAGAAAGTTTAAACTGCTATTAAGTTACCATACATCTTTACACTCAAACATTATCTGGCTTGCCTACAGAAAATCCTCCTCATGGCTGTTCTGTTCCACATAGTTCATAGACATGTACTAAAGTACTCCAGTGTCTGATATGCTCTGTCCAGCTAATAATTACGTACTTCAATACTGCATATATCTCATCCTGTTTGAGTTATACTTTATGAAGGTCAGTCCTCTCCCACCCCCAGGCACATAGTTCACCTATTTTTGACTTTAAGTCTCTCATTGGTATATAGATATTATTTTTGGCAATGTGCCTACTTTTAATTTCTTTGTCTGACACATTGTTTCTTCCCTCAAACATACCTCTGCAACCCTTCTCCCTCCAGGTCAGCTGTAATTTCTGTCCTATCATTTACCATTGGATAAAGAGTTACCTTTGTATTGCTGACATTCCTAGCAGATGTCTTTGTCTAACCCAAGGGCTCCTCACCACCTGACGCCTTGCTTCCAAGTTTGGCTATAAATAATCCTCCCCTCACTGGCTTGACTATAAATAATCCCCTCCCCACCCTGCTGACTTTTGGCATCAGCTGGTTCCAATTTGAGTAGAGTGAAACTTCTCTTTCCTCTAATGAGTTAAACCTCACTTTTGTCAATGCATCACCCACACAGGAATTGTATTCCTGCACAAAAGGTGAAGTATTAACCGAAAGATATCAGTAGATCCCAAAACCTAACCTTTTCCCTGTTCAACTACATTTTCATTCTGGCATCCCTCACACCCACCTTCCCAAATCACTGCTACCAGTGCACAGAGTCACAGGGCTCGTGCTTACAATCAAACCCACCTGTGCCCTCCCAGTTTTTCCACAGGAGACCATCTTGGCCACCCCCAGGCAAGCCTCACGGGGGCAATCTCAGCAACACTGCTCACACCTGAGCTTGCTTATGGGCCAGGGCACACCTAAGGGCTGTGGAGCCTTCAACAGTTTTAGCCCACACAGTAAATGCCTTCACAGTCAGCTTCCAGCTACCAAGGCAAACAGTCCTTACTGAAGGTGACCCCAGTATCTCCTCCCTGAGAGCCAACAGCATTTACTGTTTTACCAGCTACCTGAAGCAGGGTACGTTGAAGATGTCTATGGGACAATATGGATAAGAAGCCATGATCCTGTGAGCACTGTGAACAACAAGTGTCTCCCAGCACAGGTGCTTCACCACTTTGCTCTAAGAGCTGCAGCCAGATCCTGACAGGCACCTGTCAGACATACCCAGGAACTGATTTTCCTGGAACACACACCTGGTGCTCAGTGGTCACTGGCTTCTCATCAGCACTCACCTGGCATTCTAACACAGCATATTTCAGGAGTAAGGAAATAAACTAAACTCACCACATGAGTTTGGATATGAACTTGGGGGGGGGGGAACATAATGCATGAATGTACTTTTAAGCAAATATAGAAGAATGCTTTAGTTAGAACAGGACAACTACTGTAACATATCAACAACTAGGATTTAAGAGGGGCTGTCTGGCAGCACCTGCAGGAGGAAGAAAAGGGTAAGTGGGGGGAAAAAAAGCAAGTAAGAAACCAACCCTCAAAAAAAAAAACCCACCTATCTCCATCCTCCACTGAAAAAAAAAGCTCATTCTGAATTTCCACATATGAAGAAACAGTTTTGCAAAATTTTGGCACACTTGTTGTTTCTGAAAATAGAAATATGAAGTGGCATTCTGAAAGAACAGGTAGCTATACCAGGCAATTAATGCTACTTTTCAAGGTTTTGTCTCAAGATCATTCTACAGAAGATGGGACAGAGACAGGCAGGACTAGAACTGGATTTGAGAAAGTTCTTTATTTTTATGGCATCCTCAGAAAAAACTGTGTTCACAGTAGTAGCAATAGGTCTTCTTCAGCAAGATATGCAGCGTGATAACTACAGAACTAGCTTTCTCAAAACCCTTGAAGAGATTATTTGAGCCAGAAAACAAGTTTATTTACTCAGGTGCATCTTTCTCACATCTTCAGTAAAAAAAAAAAGGAAAAACAGAGACTTAGTCTGCAGAAAAGAGCTGGTGAGACAAGCATAGAGAAATTCTGAGAAGATAGCGGTATTCATTCAGTGGCATTAGGCCAATTTGCACACAGTGAAGACCTACGTTTATTATTTATCATAGATAGAACCATTCCTGCAAAGAGGGGTTAACTTGGAGAGAGCCAAAGCACACAGTGATGTCCCTGCATGCAACTGGAGGCACGAACACTGCATAGCTGAAGGAACTCTGTGTGACCTTAAGGGCTGCACATACAAGTCTTGCTACAAAACCCGTGAGAACTTTTCCTGCTATGATTATAAACTTTACTAAGTTAGACTCTCACAGTTATATAACCGTATGTGCTAGTTAATGAAGTGCTGGATGTAAGAAAAATAACTGCAATGTTATTTTGCCCCTGGTATGCTTTGCCTTTTAAGGATTAAACCTAAAGCTAATTCACTTGTGTTTTGTGATCTCTATCAGGCTGCAATAATAATACTTAGCACTTTATAGCACTTTTCACTTATAAAAAGCGCTTTACAAACATTATCTAATTAATAATCCTCACAACAGTCCTGTGACATAGGTATACAGGTCAAGTTAATGTTCTGTTTTAATAAACTACTAGCACTTCAGTAAATTGAAAAGTATAAAACACATTAAATTCACTTAAGAGAAACAAAAGTTAGTGAACAAATCGCAGTTCTCCCTACAACATTCTAGATGGGCAATACACATAGCAAACTGTCAGTGATCACTAGCTCTCAGGTCAGTCTCTATAACAAGTATTTTAATTAAGTAGTTGAGAGACTTTTTTAGAATATAGAAGAACTATTTGGTTCACATTATTCATTCTGTCAGAGAACATGAGGTTCTTTGATCAAAGGCAACACCACACAATGTTTTATACAAAAAAAGAAAACACACAATGGTCCCTACCCTACAATATTTTGGATGCAAGTATAAAAAAAGGGATAAGACACAGGGAACGAGAGGAAATCAGCAGTAAATCTTCACAGCTCAAATTATATTTCCCTACAGAAACCTGTGCAGAGCCATTTTATTTTATGCTCGCCATCTCATTAGTACTCTGCATTTATCTCCATTGATACACCCCAGGCTTCAGTTGTTTGTGATGGAAGTCAGAACAAGTGTTTGGCATTTGGGGAACACAGGGTCATACAGACTTAGTTACATAGTCACAAACTAGATTTCCACAAGGCTATAACTGATCCAGTACAAGGCATGGACACGCCTCTGGGATGTACCCATGCAGGTCAGCTAATGTTTCTACTTGATGAAGAGAACCTATCTGTGCATTGTCAAGATTCAGAGCTATATAGCAACTGAGGAATGCAGGGAGAAAGGTGAAGAAAAAGAAGGCTTCCTATTTTAGGTAGTATAAAAGCTGCCATGAAGGGTTTGGAGACTATACTGTTACCATGGGAGGGACTATCAAAGACGGGATGAGATTCTTAAAACCATTCTTTTCACACATCGTTGTGTTCCTCATGTGCTTCAGTGCCCGACTTGAAACCTGAGCTCTGCCTTGCTCCAAGCGCCGATCACCCACAAAGGCAGCTGAAGTGAAAGGAAGCTGTGCATTCCCACATTGCCTGATGTTAAGTGTTCTGAAAGAAGCTGAAACAGAATGTCTCAGACTGGGTTCCCAAATTAGTAGGTACTTTCAACCTTGAATTGCTGTGTCCCAATCTCCATCTGTCAAATGAGGACAATAATTTCTCCTCTTCACCAGGGTGTTATGAAAATAACTTCATTAATGGTTTGTGAAGGACTGTACTGTTGAGTACTGTATTAAAATCTAAGAAGAAATTAATAATTCTGTCTCTGGAGCAAGTTTTGAAAAGCATGCAATAAAAAGAGCCTGAAGGCACACACAGAAGAGAAAAGGAAAAGTTGTTGAAACAGTTCAACAAAATATTTCAACTGCTTATTGAGTGCTTTATCCAGTGAATTTCACCCTGATTTTAAATCTCAATTTGCAATCTCAGTAGTATCTTTTAAATCTATAGATTATCAAGTTTCTAAGAATTAAGATTTATCTAGCTCTCCACAAATGCCACAGTACAGAATCACACTGATGAGTCCATGGCTCACTAGCATCACTGGTAATATTTAGAGTCACTATACAGACCTCTGTCATTTAAGCTCATGGAAAAAAAACAAACTATACAGTCTTTCTCAAGAGGAACTAGTACTTCAAGATCATGTTTAGATCATGTTTTGACAGTAGATTTTTAAGGCACTTCCAATAAGATAGGAAAGATACAATCCAAGAAAAAATTCAGCCCAAATAATTAAAGTCTATCAAGATTCATATGTATATATGTTAGAGAGATATCATTTACAGTAGTTTTAAGTTAATTTTCTGAGGTAATTTTGAAGGCAGTCAATATTCTGTGACCAACCTAGATTACACATGCATACACAGTTCTTATAGCAAGCACTTTCTTAACTAGCAAGTTGACTTCAACGCTAAAGGTCTTTTATTATTTGTTTTCATTACACACCTCCTAGCTATTTCTTATATGGAAAGAATAATATACCTCAGCTTCCCTTAAACAATATACAGATGACTAATCACTGTGGAAAGATATGTCAGGTAAAGTAAATATTCTGGAAATAATGAACCCTTGAGCTATTTCTGCCAAATACTCTTACCTGGAACTGTCACAACGATTGTGGTACAACCAAAGACAGAGCCTTTGATGACTGAGGAGTTTTCTGAATTAGCAAACTGCCTGATGAGTAGCAAAAAGCCTACTGACACTTAGTTTAAATCAGTGGCATTTAATAGAGACAACAGAATCAGGCTACCTTTCACAACTGTGACACTGAGACTATCAAAGATGGTTTTAATATGTGAGCGAGACAGAACTAGAAAACTGTTATGGGCTGCTTTACAGCCATTTGTCCAATGTATTTAAATATTAACATTGTAATGACTACTTTTTGGTTGAACAACTTCATATTGGAATGGGTTCATATGGGAATGAAGATAAAACTAGAACTGTAACTCTGTAAAAATAAAACTAACTGTAACAACATCTGCCTAGAGTAAGTGTCCCCAAGTCCCTTCTAAATCCAGACTTTATGAAAACCAAGTGTGCAGAGCAGATCCCTTCTACAGGAAAGAGGAACAGTCTCTCAACCCAAACCTTATCCACCAGAACTGAGTTTAGCCCTAAACAGAAAAACAGATCACTGTAAAAGAAAAAGACATCTAAGCAAAATATGTCAGAAGGCAGAGAATCCATGTGCATCGTTGCAAAACCATGCATCAACAGTGCTAGGCCCCTTCACATCCTGTCCACAGTACTACAATAAAATACTGAGCACAATACCTCAGACAAGAAGTAGCTAATGTCTTGAATGTATGCTTAAAACTCCTAGTTTTTCAGAGCAAAGTAAAAGAAAACAACTTAAAATAGCTTATTTCACTTCTTGCTACAATTCATTACCCACAGTGACTTCCTCGTTATCATACAGATGTTATTTCCCTCTTCCAGATGTATTACCCACACACTTTGTGCTATAGACAGTAATAGTTTGTTTGGTCCATAATGCACTTGGAACATAGGCCTATGGAATGCAGCTGGGAGATGTATATGCAGAAAAGCCTGGGCTAGAGCCATAAAGAATAAACCCACTTCAAAGGAGCAGTGGAGAGAGTCAGAAATTGGTTGGATGAGAAGGATGATGTGAGAAAAGGCAAAAGATAATGGAAGCTGCAGTTTGGTATGTGACACTCAAGAGAGGATTAATATACATAATTACAAGCAGTTAGTAACAGTGTCCTCCCAGGTGGACTGCATCTGACTGATGTTAGTGAAAGTCCCTTGTAGCACAGGGTCCAGCATAAATGTTTGTGAGTTTTTTCTGAAGGTAAAACATTCTTAACCTATTAATATACTTCTGGCAAGAATAAGTGAGGGTTAGAGGAAATCTCAAAGCCATATTAATGCAAAACAAAAGTTCGTTGATAAACTTCTAATATGAACAGCTACTTATTTGTTCTGTACTCTTCTGCTCATCTCTGTAATACATAGTTAAATTACTTCATAGAACATCATCACAAAAAAATGCAAACTATGTCTTTTCAAACAATTCATCTTATTACTCCCAAATTAGAGGAACATTCTCTTTCAAACAAGAATAAATGCACTCCCTTGTTTATACTGAAAATAGAGGAGAACACATTTTACACTTGTCCACAGCAGGGGACAACTGACTGGAGAAGATAGGGATGTATGCAATCACAAAAGGGAATTCACACCCAAGAATGGAGAAAACAACAAGTGGAAATTTATCTCGCATGTGAGGCTGCCACTTACAGACCTCAAGTCCTTGTGCTTTGCTGAAAAGATTCATGACAGATTACATGGAAAAATGACTTATTTCTCTAATACAGTTTCCTGCCTTGGAAATGGTCATTCAGCATTAGAATAACTTACAGTGTTTGAGAACACACTGCATAGCTGTACCCACCATTTTAAAAGCATAGAATTACTTAGGTTGAAAAAAAGACTTAGGATAATCAAGTCCAACCATCACCTTACACTACCAAGTCCACTATTAAACCACGTCCCAAAGAGTCTCAACTCACATGGTTCTTCATTACCCCCAGGGATGGCAATTGCACCACTTCCTTGGACTGCCCATTCCACTACCTAACCATCCTTTCTGTGAAGAAATTAATCCTGGTATACAATCTATATCTCCCCTGGTGTAACCTGAGGCCATTTCTATAACCTCAAGAGTATTACTCAGACTTTGCTTTCTTGATCTTCAATTATTGATTTCACATCAATAAATTCAATATTTCTTCAAGTTTTTTTCACATGTAATCAGTTATGTGACTTACCAATGCTGTAAGTACTTTGTGTCTCAATTATCTTCCACAAGAACACTGAAAAAAAAGACAAGAAACAAAATAGACTTAGTAATAAAACTTTTTTTTTTCCAGTCAAATATACAGTCAAAAAATTTCTAGTATGACCCTCCTGGCAGGAGAAAGGGACTACAAGGCCAAATTTAAAACAAAAAATGAATTTCTTATCACCATAAAAATCTGGTTTGTGTTTGATAATAGGCACATTTCCTCCATTTATAGTTTTCATATTATACAAATACATATACTCTGAGTCAATGAGATATAGAAAGATAAGCTTCAGACACATTATGGACAGTCAGCATAAACTAGAGCTCAGGATCCCTGTGCTGCTTGGAGCCCGTGAAAGCAATCAAGGTTTATGGTGTTCAGCCATTGTCTCAAGAAAAGCACATGCAGCTTTGATGAGATGATGTACTCAAAGTACCGTCAGTTTTTGCAGCAGAAGGTATGCCCTGCCAAGGAAAACAATTATCCTCTATAAAACAGCTTTTGAAAGTGTGATTATCAAATTCTAAATATATATCTTACAGAGCCCAAATACGCCCCTACTGCAGACACTGAAATAAAAACAAACTGATTCTTACACACAAGTACAGGAGTCTGTTTACCTCTGTTACATCAACAGTAGATTAAGTTTATTAAAATGCTAAAAAAAATTCAAGGAACTACTAAAGACAGAATAGTATTTCTTGAAAGCTCTGTAAGAGCAATTCTTCTCAAAGGTGCACAAATGACTGCTTGAGAGATAATGGTCAGCAAGTTGCAACAAGGAATACCAAAGTTAAATACTCTTAAAGAAAGAAACACATAACAAAACGCTAACATGCATCCCAGAGAAATTGTGCAAGTCCCTAACTCTGGAGACATTCAAAATTTGACAACATCAGTCCTAAACAACCTGATTCAATCTCACCCTGCTTTGAGCAGGGAATCAGTGCCTGAAAGTGCCTCACATCTTGCCGACCTGCCTTAGAGCCTGTAGCTTCTGACTTAAATTTGGCCACTTCTAATGCTCTAAAGAGACTACAGTCTCCCTTCCCCTAAAACAAGTAGGAACCTTATGATGGAAGAACCTTGATCTTTCATATGGTGAACCAGAATTAATGGTGGCTCAAAGTACATCATTAAATACATAACTGATGTTCTGCTTATAAAGAAATAGAATCACTTCCGACAGGTTCTTAGCAATAAGAGGCAAAGTACTCACATGTAGGCCAATAAACATATACAGAAAGAAGACTGGCACTCTCTCAGCTGGTGAAGGCTCTCTAGCTATACAGCACTCCTTTGCAGGAAGCAGTCTAACTACAAGAGATACTCTCCCTTCAGTGGCTGGCCCTTATATTAACCCAGGGTGCCTCCACCCTGGGTCCATCCCTTCTGGTCACATGGGGTGCACAGGTGCAAACAATCTGCCTGTGCTCCCTGGGCCAGCCACACCCCTTCACCAGGTGCTCAATCACCAGTTGCCCTACAACTGATCAATTTTTCTACAAAGAAAGACAATATTTTTAGTAGGAATTGTCCTTAACATAACTGCATCTTTCACCTGAGAAAGATCGTGAAGCAAGGGTATCTCATACTGAACTACTTACTCAGTATGGTAGCTTCTTAAAAATCCTGTAAAGATGAGATGCGGCACAGAACAAAGGTGAAACTTAAGTTCTCTACTATGCTTATTATGCTGGTTTCCAAATAAAAGCACACAGAAGAGGGGGAGAAGGTCAGAATGAAGGGGTGGGTGGGAATGTTAAGTTCAAAGTGGTTTCAGGTTTATTAAAACAATGGGCAATTCCTGAACAGTCATAACTAACTGTTGTATAGGTGTTTACAGGAAATTGATAATTCACGCAAGAAGGGCAAAGATTAGCTAACATTTTCCACAAAATCCGAGGACAACCGTCACGAAATACTTGCTGCTGGACAAGAAGGAAACAAAGTAATGACACAGTTTTTGAAAAAAATGTGGTACTGAGGTACAAGCCATTCTCAGAAAGTGACTTGTCTGTGGTCTCAAAGGTGAAAATAAGAACCAGCTTAAGATTTCAGCTCTGAAACCACAGAACTAGCTCCCAATAGTAGGAATCCAGTCAACATAATAACTCTGAAGGGACCACACTCTCTTATATGGGTTTTATACTTCTTTCTACACACAGCTCCAGAGACTTTTAAACACAGAAATCAAGCTAAAATGATTAAAATAGGGAGAACTTAATAGCAGACTGAAGTTCACAAAAAAGTTTTGAATATCAGATTACACTGAATAAAACACTAGGGTGCATGGCAGGAAAGATAAAATAGGAATGAACCAGAAATTACTTAAGGTTAATGAAGTATCTCTCTCTTCATTTCATTGTTACCTGACCTTCATGTTGCAGAGTTTCAGAAACCAGTATTTCAAACTACCCATATTTACAAGTAACCCCTCCAGAGTATTCTCAGTTTAAATAAATATCATTTATTTATTTATTGTTTCAGTTGTTCCTTTGGTGATGTGCCCGCCAACGTACTCCAGATGAACCATGTCAGTCTCAGTCTTCATTACCTCTCCTTCCCTCATCTCTCCTGAGCCCTGTATAAATCTTCCTGGCTGAACTGTAGGTAGTCCATGTCATGGGGAACATTTTTCCCTTACATCTTAGAATCCTATAATTTATACCACAAAATTAAAACCAACATAAATTAGTAATTCAATCCCCATATTCCAATTTAATGAACTAGAGGCTTCACTGCATTATTGTTTTGTGCCACTGGACCAATCATTCCGTTTACAGATGGAATGTACTTCTTTTTTAATAAATAAATGCATAAAAAAATAAAGGTATCCTCAATGCAATTATGTTGATGTCCCTCAGGAACCAGAATGCAATTATTTAAAATATTATTTCCTTAGATTACTCTCAAGAAAATAAGGAAAGAAATATGAAATTTGTGTCCTTTTAGCTTAAGCTCATTTTAAGAGCAGCAACAGTGATGCAGTTAGTCCCCAGTGGCAACTGAGAAGCACTTAGCCAGAAAATTGTTATTGGATTACAGTTCTGGCTTCATAAAATGTGGCTAAAGATCATTTTAGACATCTATGGAGTGACCCATTGTCAAAACTGGTATGACAAACAAGTGACAAAGTTATTCAATTTGGTCATTTTTGAGGATTTTTTAGATCACAGAGGTAACTTGGGGCTGTATCAGCCTATACAGTTTTGATTCAATTATAAAAATAACTCACAATAAGAATAATTCTAGCATAAATAATTGGACCCCTCAGGAGGAAAAAAAGTCTCCACAAACATGTGCGTGTACTTTCAAGTGTTCCTGATATATAAGGAATTGTGAAGTGATATGGTGATCAGAAGTCAATTCCCATACTGAAAACTACTTTTCAAACTAACTGGTCGTCTTCATTAAAATAAACAAGATGAAAAGGGCTCTAAAGGACACTGCATGATTTTTAATAATGTGCAAACTGAGACCATTCAGATACCACTAACGTTCATACGATCCTTTTCATTTCACTTTACGGTCTTTTTCAGATGATTTCCTGGATAAGAATCCTGCCTTCCATATTTTAATCTGCTGGTAGAAATGAATGACTAATATGAATGTATTTTGATGTACATGTGCAAACTTAAACAAGTGCAAAGAAGAAAGCAAAAATGAGGAACTTCATCAAAAACCTAACATGAGATTTATTTTCTTTACATAAGCTCTTTGTCATTTTCATTCACTGTCCATTACATGGTATGTCTTTGCTCTCATAATTACATAATTAATACTCTCAGCACCTATTTCATCCCTTGTTAATTTTGCTAAATATAAATATAGACATACTTGAAGAAACAAACTGGAAAAGAGAAGAAACAGAACCAATCGCTATGTATCCCTGAGTGCTGCTAAATGCTTCTGATCCACATAATGGCTGTCTGGGTAGAACTGCCACTGCAAGAACAGCTTTTGCTGGGGTAACTCCATCTTTTCATAGAAGTGGCAACAGTGTGGGTAGGAGACCTTGGCTTTATCTGTCTGTAGGCACTCATGCAGCTTGTAGCAGCAAAACGAAGCAGAAACATCGATCTCACAACACTGCTGGCTCCCAAATCTATTTTCTGAAAATGAAAAGGATTTGGAGAGGGAGGAGATAAACTTGGCAGCTAAAGGCCTGGGCGTTCTTTTTGTTGTTGGTTTTGTTCTGCTTGTTTTTGCAATTTATCCTACAGGTCAGAGCCATGTTAGCTGAGAGAAGTGCATGACTGTGGTTGTAATTCTATTGAAGATTAGTGGATCGGCAGATTACTCCCTCAGTTTCATGGTCAGAAACTGATGCATAGGAAGTTCCACACAAATGTGCGTGGGAACTTCTTAACAGTGCAGGTGACAGAGCACTGGAACAGGCTGCCCAGAGAGGTTGTGGAGTCTCCTTGTCTGGAGA
>JANHGO010003769.1:0-26336 GCA_024606505.1 Aquila spilogaster | reverse complement strand
AAGGCTACTGGGTGAAATAGAGGGTGGCTTTCGGTGCTGGGGGGGGGGGGGGACATCCATGGGGAGGTTAACCCTGTGCTTGGGGGGGGTCCCCCCATCAAGAGGTGCTTGGGTCCCTCTGAATGAGGGAGGTTGTATATGAAAAGTGCAGCAGATGGGGATAGGTGGAGGCGACTGCAAAACTTGCTCGGTCCTCTCCTGGTGCTTTGCATCCGTAGGTGGCTTCCTAAGAGGCAGTTCCTGTGTACACGTAGGGAAAATAGGAGGCTGGGCTTCACCATGCGCCCAAGAGGGTGCGGATCACAGAATCGTTAAGATTGGAAAAGACCACGGAGATCCCTGAGTTCAGCCCCAAGTCACCCCACTGTGCCCACTGACCATGTCCCTCGCTGCCCCATCTCTGTGGTTCTTGCACACCTCCAGGGTGTTTCCTCTGAGCAAGGCCTGGAGCTTCTGTCCCTTGACCGAGGACAGGAGTCACTGGAGCCAAGGATTTGGCACAAGGCTCAATCCAGCCAAGGTGGGGTTGAGGGCAGTTCTTCCTCTGCCTTTAGTTACTGACTCATCTCCAGTTTGGCATCTTTGAGTTGAATTCATGCTTGTGTTCTTCCACAGATGAAAGCAGCGCGGTGAGAGCTGGGTATGAATATATATACAGCTCTGTTTCACAGGAAAGCTTTTGAAGACAGATCAGAACAGCTGGGAGGCTTGCAGGACTGGAACTTCTGGTGCCACTCAGCGGATGCCTGGTCCTTCGGGGTCATTGGTCAGGGTGCAAACTGCAGCCTGCGCTGCAAACTGGAGCTGTAGAAGCTGAGGTGGTTCAGAGAAGGAGACTGTGTCTCCCAGGAGTGCTGGCAGTTTCCCTTCTTCCTGCTTGGGCATGCAGTTAGGTGGTGGATTAATGGATTAGTGCCCATCAGAACTGTGGCTTCGTGCTGGAAGCCCCCAGGGAATGCAGAGTTGTCTCAGTTCACTTTAGCTCTCGTAGGAATAGTGTGAGTTGTGTGCCCAGCATGTGCTCGAGGGTAAGAGATCACACATGGGCACAACCTGGTATCCACAGGAATTGTTCTATGCTTTCCAGGAGCTTGGAATCAGGTCCTGACAGTAGTTAAGCACTGCTGCTGCTCTACTGACTCTGGGTTTGCTGTTACAGAGGCAGCCATGTAGAGCTGCAGGCCTGGGCATCCATTAGAAGTCCTTTGGTTTCTGCTTTTTCATCCCAAAGCCATCAGCTGCTTGGAAGCTCCAGTGTGTTACAAAGCAAAACACAATGTGTTAGTGTACCAGAAGATAAGTAAGCAAAAAGGGAGGGCTGGTGCAAGCTGCAAAGTCAGGGTGCTAGGAGAGGCAGCTGGGAAGGGCAAACAGCACTGCAAGTGCTGGAGGCAAGAGCTGCAGTTGTAAATTGTAATATATGGAGCTGAGGAGCCTCCAGAAGACCTTGGAGAGGAGTTTGGGCCACCTAACGGCCAGCTGAGAGCTGAAGTTTAGTCAGATGGGAGGCATAATAGCAGCCTGCTATTAATTATCTCAGCCGTGGTAGAGCTTTTGTGATAAATTGCAGGGTGACAGTACCTAAGTGATAAAATATGGAGGGAGTGGAATGTAAAGGTGGCAGGTGAGGCTTCCTGCTGGGTAGTGTGACTTGATTTGGAAAGCACTCAGCCACTTAGCAGTGGGCTGGAGGAGCAGATTAGTCCTGGAAGCTCTGCTTCTCCTTTCTTGGCTTTCTTGAGATGTTGTTTATATGGTAATTATGGCTAAGCAGGCGATTTCTAGGCAAGAAATGTGATCTTCCTACTTAAGCCTGAATGGGGCAAGATGATTTAGACGAACAAAATTGTTCAGTAGCATCCTGATGCTCCGTTTTAACAGATCTCCTGTCTCGCTCTTCCAGCAAAGCGTAATAGAAAGGCCAATTATCCAATTACTCCAGAGAGATGCTTTGTCTTTGCAGAAGGGAAGAGAGAGAAGATTTACAGTGTATACCAAAGGAGAATTCAGCCACAGATGGGTCTGTGCTACAGGAAGAGCTGGGTTCCACATGCTGCAGTGTGGAGCGTGCTGATGAGCAGGGAAGGGCGATCGGCCGGCGAGGAACCAGCTCCCAGCCTGCAGTCACAGCATGCACAGACACATAACTGCCTTCATCCTGACCCCTCTTTTATTCCTTAATTTCTAAAGAAATTTGTTATTTATTTCTCATTTGGTTTGACTTCGTATGCTGGACGTGTGCACGCAGCCCTGCCTTCTGCCTGCAGGTCCACGTGGCTAGTTTGGCTGGGTGACCCCAGCCTAGGTTATGAGCCAAGCACTGGTCAGAGGTTGACACGTGCTCATGGCCACAAAGGCTCACCTGGGAGCCAGGAGATGCTCTGCAGACCCTTCTTTGCTGCAAGGACTCGCTGCAGCAGCTGTGAGCCCACATCATATGACAAACCCTTTTCCTTCTCTCTGAAGATGATCTTGGTCCTTGATAGGAGGAAACAGGCATCCAAGCAGAAAGTTGCCTTGGTCTCCTGCATCCGGAGCTCAGGTCCTGGTTGATGCTCCATACTTTTGATGAGGATGATTCTTTCATTCCTTCTCACGTCACTCTGTGGCCATTTCGGTGGCTCGTTTGCCACTGCCCAAACCTCGGGAGTGAAGCACCCGTGCAAGGCAAGGTTCTGTAGCAGCTGCTGGTGCTACCTCAAGCTCTTACCCAGCAGCACCGAGGAATTCAGCTTCCTGGTGAAGCAGGAAGGCTTGGGCTGGAAACGGGAGAAATAGGTGGTGAGTTCAATAGCAGGAGCAAAACCAAGCGTGGTGCTGGGTCACTGAGGTAGAGGACGGCTGATGGAGCATGAAGGCTTACTCCAGGTGTGCCATTTGCCTGCGGTAGGCCAGAATCACATCTGTGCTGGTCAAGGGAGGCTCTTAACATTGCTCTGGGAGCTGCTGGGAAGGAGCACAAGGTGCTTGTGAGTGCATCTCCGGCCAGGTGTGACAGGCTCGATGGCTTCCACTGTGACATCCGTCTCTGTGTTCTGCCTCCTGAGATGAAACCACAAGCATGGGTGGTGCTCCCCCTCGCCTTACAGCACATCTGTTGGTGCCTTGAGCACGTGAAGCTGTCACATCTGGGGCTCCTTTGCCCTGGCTCTTGGGTTTGTGGCTGGGCACCAGGTGAGAGATGCTGTGACGTGAGTTTCTGCGCTTGTTTCCAGGGCTGAGACCTCCCTGACTCCCAGATGTTGGCTTTCAAGCCGAGAGCTCCTTGTTCCCTCCCAAACAGATGTGGTCATTTGGTTCGCCTGGGTCTGAGTGCCTCACAAAAGCTGTTCTTCATAGCATGCGCTGTACCAAAAACGCATGAAGCTCCGTGGAGCCCAGATCCTCCTGTGAGAGGGGTGGCTGTGGCTGGTGCACCTATGGGTGCCGTGAATTGGAACAAGCTCATCAGAGAGGCATTCAGCAGCAGAGGACAGCCCCAGGGCATGGCCAGTGCTGCAGCAGCAAGGTGCTCTGCCTTGTGCCTGGGGTCCTCCCTGGGTGGACAACACAGAAGTTCAATCCTTGCTTCGTAAGCCAGCGTGGAAACTTTGCCTTTCCTCTTAAAGAAATGATTACCCTGTCCGTGGCATCTGAATTCATTTGTCTGCTGTTCCGGCAGCGTTAACAAATGCTACTGGAAGGCGTGCTTCCTGACACCGCTGCCATCATTCACTGCGGAGTGAGATGCTTGAGAAACAGATGGGCTGTGGTGGTTTGCAAGGCTGTAATTTTTATTTGGGTGACACTGCAAACCACGCAGCCCAAGTCACCCCACTGGGACACTGAGGAGGTCCAAGGCGGGTGGCAGTCTCCGCTCCAGTCTGCATCAGGAGCAATCCCAAGGCCACAAGTGCTTGAGCACTCAGCTGTGTTTGTGGTATGGGGCAGGTGAAGGTGAAACCCTGACTTCATGGCTGGGTCGGTGAGCTCTTCCTGGCCTATTATGTACAGGATGTTGAGTGTGGTCTTGTTGCTGTTTTTCCTTATCTCTTGTGGTGTTCTCTGCTTTGGGGAGCCAGTGCAGCTCCCAGGAGGAAGGCTGGGCTGTAACGGAGGGCTGTGGGGAGGGGCATCCAGGCAGCCCAACGCCCAAGCCCTGTCGGTTGCCCTCCAGGTTCCGTTGGGCTCCATGTCATCCCAACGGTTCCCTGCCCCTGTCCCATTGGCTCATCCAGAGGCGCTGAGACCGTTCAGGCAGCAGGGCTGGGTGCTGCACAAAGTGAATCCTGACAGAGGAGCACTAACTGCCTGTCCTAAGGTAGGGTCTGATCACAGAGCAGGGGTGAGGAGGTCTGCTGGCAGGAGGACCAACAGCTGAGTGATGCTCAGCAGGAGCTAACTGACCTAGGAGCACGTCTGGGGCAGGTGGAAGGGTGTCAGGGAGTTATGAAGTCGCTGTGCAGCTTGCAGTGGTGGCAGAGACTTCTGGTTTAGCTGTGAGTTAAGGGAAGCCCTGGAGGAGAGGTTGCGTGTCCTTGGTGACCTTCATTTTTTTCTGCTCCGGTATATGGGGTTTTGGGGGGCACGTTAGGAGCTTCCACCCAAAACCTGCTCAGAGTTCTCCTGGACCGATGCCCAGCTCAGGGGGCATCCGCACTCAACCCAGAACAGAGGTGCCAAGAGCAGAGGCGTCACCCATCAATAGTCCTTTGGACCAGCAAACCTGGAGCACAGAGGGATTGCAGTCTTCATGTTTCTGGCTGCTTACAGCCCCCACCAAACCTCAGTGGGGCTGCGGCTTCTTTCTGTCCAGCAGGGCTGGTTTCCTTCATTTTGCTCATCTCCTCCTGATGCTGGAGCTCAGCGAGGCCCTGGGCTGCGGCTGTGCCCTGCTGGGGGTGGGGGAAATGGGGTGGGGGATGGAAATAGACGTCGTGGGCATGATGAACAGGATTAATTTCGAATGGAGTTAAATTACAGCTAGAAAATTGTAACAAATAATCCAGTTATTCTCAAGACCCGGTAATAAAGTGCAGAAATCCAGATTAATGTTGTATCATCCCCATTACATTTCTCTTGAAAACATAGTTACTTCCAGCTTGAAATCCTGCCTCTTGCTGTGGCATGTCCTTGTGCCTGCAGGATAGGGCTGTGCTCCCTTGTTTCTCCCATAAGAACGGAGGGACACAGCCGCTTTGTATACCTGTCTGTGCCTTTTGGGTCAAGGACTGTCCTTTACTCCCGTGCGTGTGTTTTCCTAGCGCTGCAAGAGGAGTCTGGTACCACCAATGTGTACAGCACTGCTTGGGGAGCGAAGGAATGAAGTGATGAACTTCCCAGGGATGCTTCTGGAGGACTTGGCAGTGGCCCTGCTTTCATGTGTTGCGTATACGTGTGAACTTGTTGTTCACGTTCTTTAAAGGATTTCATGCTCTCGCTGCTGTTACAGCCTCTGTGATGCCTGTAGGGAGCTTTGAGTTTGGGTGTTAATAAGGGGAAATTAGGGGCCCTCGTTCTCCATGGAGAGATGCTCCTGGGCACCGGGGTAATTTCATGCCTGGAAGGAGTCATATTTGCTGGGTAATTTTTGTAGCTTAAACCAAGCAAATTAGCCTTGAGAAATGATAATTCCTCATCAGAGTATTGAACTCGATGCTCCGTTTGTTAGAAGCATTCCAAGGCTCCTGGCACAAGGGGTAGAAACTTGGCTGGCAAGGCAGGAAAGTGGTGTGCTGCTGTGGATGCTCAGGGCATCGTGATCCCAGGGGCTTTGAGGTTGTTGGTAACGCTCTGAGCACCTTGGCACAAAGTTGTACTGGGTTGGCACTGCTGTGTTGCTTCCTCCTGTGCCAATTGTGTGGGCATGCTCCTGTCCAGGCACCCGACTACAGCCTGGATGCGAATCTTGGTGTGTCAGTGCTGGCACGGAGACCTTACAGTCCGAGTTCTCTTCTGGATTTTAAAAGTCCCATTGCTGCTTCTTGCAGGTTGGCTGAGACATGGCTACCAGCAAGCTCCACCAGTCCGTGGGGTCCTCCAAAAGCCCCAGTGGGTTCCAGAACAGAGTGGTGGCACCTTGTAACCCAAAGCCGGTCACCGAGGCGGAGGAGCCTGTAACAGTAAGTACCAGGTGGGAGCTGGTAAGGTTGGACGCTTCCCTGGATCCGTGCTCCGTTTCCCCTCCTTGCTGCCATGCTTCTCTGTTGGAGGTGGCTGTCACGCTGCCTTGGGGACAGGCTGTGTGTTGCTTTAGGGAGAGTCCAGGCTCTTACCTGTGTGCACTGCTGGAGCTGAGCCGAGCCTATGGGGCATTGCACAAGGACAGCTGGAGCTCCAACACATGCTCCTTGCTGTCCCCATGGTGAGAGGCAGGGACACCTCCAGCCACAAGCTCTGATGGTAACTGTGGCTGCTGAGCTGCAAGCACTCTGCCTGAGGCCTTGGCGGGACGTGGCCAAGAAAAGCTCCATCCTGGTTTTGAGCACACCGCAATGGAGCAAGGCCAGTCCCTCTTCCTCACCCCCACATGTCCCCTCTGCCGACCGGAGCTGACCTGATGCTGAGGCTCTGTTGAGGAGACGTCCACGCAGACCTCTGCATCGGGTCTGTGAGGCCAGCCCAAAGAACACAAGCAGTTAGAACGAGGTAAATGAGGACTCAGACCCCCAGCTCAGTCCTGGCACAGTGCTGCTCTCCAGCGACTCACCCAGCAGTGACATCTCTGCACGTGTTGTGCAGAGCTGGGGACTTGGGACGGCTCTTCCCCGCTCTCCTCAAAGGTCACTGGCTCCATGCAGCAAAACTAAAGAGGAAACAAATGCCCAAAGAGCAGAAATCCCCAAACATGTCACTTCGAATCACGGAGGAGAGGCTAATGGGACAGAGCCGCTCTGTTGGAGCATGTGTATTCCGCTCTATATAATTAATTTACTGGCGATGAATATTTCAGCAGGTAACTTACGGGACTTCCAGGACCGTCCTAGTGGCTGCAGCCATAAATGATTCATCGGTGGGGCTTGAACAAGAAAAGCCTTTCAGGAGGAAGGCCTTTCTGCAGCCCTGGCTGGCTTTTGCCTTGCAGCTGACTCCTTCTGCCTTCCTGAAGGAGATGTCCCTCACCACGGAGCAGAGGTTGGCCAGCACCCGCGGCACACGGCGGCCCCGCGTTGTCCAGCTCCTGGACATGAGTGACACCTCCCATCAAAAGGTAGCATTTTCCTGCCCTTTTCCCTGCCGTTTAACATGACGTTTCAGGGGCACACGTGTCAGGCTTGCCCCTAGCTTCTCTCAGTAGCAGGGTGAGAGGGTCCTGCTGCCCTCTGGAAGTGCTGATGGTGCTGGAGTTCCTCCTGCTGAGAGAAGGACAAAGTGCTTTTGCACTGCTGAGATCTTTTTAACGCTGAAACCAATAGAAATAAACTGCTGAAATCAGTGGGTTCTGCTGGAACTTAGCTACCCTTGCTAAAGCACAGTATGGGGGAAGGATGGAGCAGGACACAAGCTGCCCTCTTCCATCCTCACCCCCCAGTGGGGATTAGGGCCACAGCTCCATTGCTGGTGGCAGTATGGGCCCTTGAAGGCTGGGTACCCTATGGCAATGACTCAAGATTGATTAACAGAAATTATCTCGTTAATGCTTTGGGTTGGGGCACCTATAGGGTGTCAGATTTGCCAGCTGTGTGGTCCCGCTAGGTACCTGCCCCCGGCAGAGTGAGCAGATGTGCTTTACCCTAGAGGATTGCTCAGTGTGTAACGCGAGGTAGGTTGCTGAGCAGGAATTTGCCAACCAGAGACCTGTAACAGGTTGGTGCAGAGCTGCCCTGCACGGCACAGGAGCTGGGAGCGCATTGGACGAGTGCCCAGTGCATAAAATAAATCATCCCACCACATAGAGCTCATGGGAGAAGGAGATGCCAGGTCCAGTCTTGTTCAAGTTGTCCAGTAACGCTTGAGAAGAGTTGAACCTTAGCACCATCCGGCACTCACCCCACTTGCCTTTGTCCTAAATACAGTAGGACAGAAAGCAAAACATGCTTTCTTTTTGGCCTTCCCTCCTTATGGCATCCTTCTGTGTTTGCTGGTTTCTGTGCTCCTGGGGACCTCTGGGACTCAATCTCTGTCTCAAAGCAAAGCTCATCCCAAGAGTTGGTCTTGGAGCCCTACACAAATTGATGGGTTTCAGCTCCTCCCTGAGTGCTCGTGGCTCTTCTGATGAGCCCTTTGGCACTGTGTGACCACACTGGCTCCTCTCACTGCTGTCTCGTGTCTCCAGTTCTCCTCAGTTGACCTGGATCAGACCTTGTTCCAGCCTTTCCCATCCGAGGTGGTGTTCCAGAGCTACGTCCCCTGCGAGGTCTATGAGGTACCCCTGGTTCTGAGGAACAACGACAGGGTAAGTGCTGGGTTGTGTGACTTTAACACTGCTGGGAGAGGAGAGTGGCATAGTGCACATGAAATGCAGCATGCCACGTCCGGAACAAAGTGTCTCACCTTCTTCCTTTCACAAGGATGTGGAGGTTTTCCTGTGATATTGGGTTTTTCCCACTGGTTTTGACCACACGTGGGTGGGCTCTAACCCAAAGGAGCTTTCTGGGACAGCATCCTTCCTCTTGGAAGCTGTGGACAGATGGGCACGTGGAGGGCTGCACAGTTCTTACCTTCCTTGATTGTGCTTCACCTCCAGAGCTACATTTTTTAGGCTCCTGCTAAGCTTAATTTGGTTCTGCTCGGGCTTTTCTAAGATAATGTGGCTTTCTGCTTTCCCTTTGGAGAGCCACAGCGCGCTCAGAGTAATGGGCTTTTGAAGGTCTCTGCCTTCACTTGAAATGATTTTGTGAGCGTTGTGAGATTTCCCAAGAAAGTTGAGAAGGGAAAAAGTTGAAAAATGTCAGCAATTTTGCTTCCAGTTTAAAGAGGAAAATTGAGACCTTTTCAGTTTCAGCAGGGGAAGCGTTTGCTCAAATGAGGCGTGTGCCAAGTGTGAGCTGGTGGGAGCAGACAGGAGGGAGGGAAGGAGCTGAGCTGGGAAGCTCTCTGGGGAGAGCATCGTGCGTGCAGGGGTTTCTCTTGGCACATAGAACTAAACATACTGGAAGCAGAGGAAGGTCAGGAAAAGACATAATCAAAGATACGGCTCTGGCACAGCGGCATGTAGAATCATGGAATCATTAAGGTTGGGAAAGACCTCTCAGACCCCCAAGTCCACCCCCAACCCACCCCTCCTCAGTCCACGTCCCTCAGTGCCACATCCCCACGGTTCTTGACCACCTCCAGGGATGGTGACTCCCCCTCCTCCCTGGGCAGCTGTGCCAGTGCCTCACTGCACTTTCCGAGAAGAAGTTGTTCCTAATATCCAACCTTCCCTGGCGTATCTTGAGGCCATTACCTCTTGTCATATATGGGTAGTGGGATGTATGTATAGGGAGAGGAAAGTGGGTGCATGGAGCCCTCTCCAATTCTACCTGCTGGGCATACGCAGGTGGACAAAAAGCTCTCGAGGTGTGTAGTAGGTGGAGGAGCAGCAAGAGGGAGCCAAGTACATCCTGAGACAACAGGTTGGAAATGGAAGACCCTTTGGCGAGGGTGGATGCAGTGTTGTGTCTCTGTTTCTCAGGAGCTCTGCTGTGTTCCTTGTCTAGCATTAAGCTTGGGAATCTTGGAAGGATGCAGCAGGGGCACCCAAGGAATAACATCTGTGCAGTCTGCATGGATCCTTTGCCATGGGAATCTCCTCTTCTGCCTCAGTTTCTCTTCTGCTACAGCTTCATTTCCACCAAGTCTTTTGGCTTCAGCTGCTCTGTTATCCGTGTGACGCTCCATAGTGTTTGTCTTTGCCAGGTGCCAGCCAACAGGCAAGCAGTTCATTTGCTCTATTCGTGCTTCCTCAAGTGGAAAAGAACATCTGCATCAACGTCTCTGCTGTTCCCAGTAAAAAATAATAAACTCGTACAGCTGCACCCTGGGATTTGTATGCCCAACAAGGGGGAGACAACGTGTGAATTGATAATGTTTTTCCAAAATGAATTAGTTTTTGAAGCTGGTAAGGCCTCCGCTATTGGACAGCGCCGATGTAAAAGTAAGATCAGCTCTGAGGAAAGTCCTTGGCATATTTTAGTATATGGAGATAATAATCCCAAGAGGGGTCGTTATATTCTAATTCAATTGGCTTTTGGTTGTGTGCGCTCTCATAAAGTTTTCTCCCAGTTTCCCAGATCCCTCTGAATCATACTGACTTATATTGCACAGTAGCTTGAGGTTGTCTGCTCCATAAAATCCCGTGAAGTATGGTGCAGATAGAGGCTCTGTGATGATTCAGACACAGAAGGGCTTTGATATAATATACATACTGCTCACGTCTCTTGTGAAGTTGCTTTTCTGCCTTCAGGCTGCTCCTTTCTCCCCTCTGAGGTGTTGCAGGTGGCTTTTGCTGAAGGTGCTCATCTTCAAGGGGACTTCAGCGACCAAAGCATCCGTGTGCAGTGGGTGGGTTTGTGGACGGGTGGAGCTTCCTGTTGGCTGAAGTGGCCTGTTGGAGGCTTTGAGACGAGACTCAGAGCTCTGGGGTTGGTATCTGTGCACCTGGAAACACCAGATTGCCTGTCTGCGGCTAAGACTGGCTTTTGATGACCATCCCACGCAGCGCGTCAGTGCTGGGCACATACCTCAAGGCAGAAAATGCCTTTGAAGCCCATAATTGGTATGCACAGCCCACAGCCTAGGGGATAGAAGGCAAGGGTAGTCCAGCTCTTCATCATTTTGGCAAGCTGGCTGCTTTCATCTTCTAGATCAGCTTTCCCCCATGGAGCATTGTGCTCCCTTGCTTCTTCACAACCCCCTTTAACAGCTCTTAGCCACCTCCTTTTTCTTCTAGGATTCTCTCTGTCTTTGTACATCCCACACTTCGCTCTTGCTTGTTCTCCCAGTGTATTGTATGTGTGTACCTCCGGGCCTAAAAATGCTTTGTAAAGGCAGTTGAGGAAGGGTGTAACCTGCACAGGGTCATGTCTTTGCAACCTAGGTAGAAATAGAGAAAAAATCCAATACCTTCATGTCTTTCCTGCAGGTTCCTCGGCTGGTGAAGGTCGTCTTGGAGAGCTCACCTTACTTCAAGCTGATCAGCCCCGGTGACGTGTGCCGTAAGGTAGCGCCTGGCATGCCTTTGACTTTCCGCATCCTTTTCACCCCTGAGGAGAACAAGGTGAGACTGGAGGTCACAGGATGTTGATGTCTTTGGTTGGCATCAAATTCCAGTCCCTCGGGGCTGCGTTTGAACCAGAGAGTGAGGTGTGGCTTTTGGGGAACAACCCTGATTTCAGTGGGGTTGTGCTGAATCCAGAGCTGGGGGGTGACTCTTCAACCAGGGCAAAGATTGTACTCTCATGGGCTGGAGGCTCTTGTTTCAGACTCTGATCCTTCACACGTTTCATGAAATCATCTGTCATAGAGGCACATGGAATCATAGAATCATTAAGGTTGGGAAAGACATCTAAGATCACCAACTCTGACCCCAGCCCACCCCCATCGTGCCCACCAACCACGTCCTTCAGTGCCATGTCACTGTGGTTCTGGAACACCTCTAGTAATGGTGACACCCCACCTCCCTGGGCAGCTGTGCCAGTGCCTCACCGCTCTTTCAGAGAAGAAGTAGTTCCTAATATCCAGCCTGGATGTTTAATGTAACGTCTGTTGGGTTCAGGGGTGGGGAACTCCACTTTTTGCGGTGGGTTGGCCTCCCAGGGAAGATGCGCACAAGAGTAGGAAAACAAAGAAAATGGTGGGGGGAAGTGTTGATAAATCATCTTTCTGTTCTAAGAGAAGGGTGTAATTATTATGGAAAATGCTAGAGGAATAAATGGATCCAGAAAGAGCTTCTCTCTCTCATCTGGCAGCGACTTCCCTGCCTCACCCAGGGCTGGAGTGAAGATGGTGCTCATTCATCCCTTCTGCTACTCAGCTTTGCAGCTGTGCCATCCCCAGGGATGCTTGGCCATGGTGCAGCTGTGAGCCTGGGTGGGAGGAAGCTCTGCATGTGGCTGAACCAGCCTGGTACAGGCTGTGGACATTCCTCACCCCGCAGGAGTTTGGTGTGATGCAAAGACAAAGCATGCGTAGGAATCGATGGGCAGACTCCATCTGCCCTGTTCTTGCATGTAGAGATGTCCCAAACGTGCGGGTTGTGATCTTAGTGTGGCTGTGTCCTTGTGTGTGTTATTGTGGTGATGTCTCTCTCGGTGGGCTCCCATTCCATGCCACTGTGTGCATTTCTGCACCAGGGCAGAGGTACAGCATCTCTTTGGGCGTTGCTGCCTTCTTTTGTTCACTTGATTCTGATTTAATGTAATGCCTTTGTCCCTTTCTCAAACAGCAGATAGAGAAAACTAAAGAGGAAATGCCCTGTGGTCCCAAGCTCCCCATGCCTGGGGAATAATCTGTTCCTTTGGAGGGTCTGAGAAATTATTTAACATCATTAATATTTAGGGTGAAAATTAGGTTGGCCTAGGGCAGTTCTCCAAACTAACCAAGATCTTAATCTCGCTGATGGAGGCTTTGCAAAGTACACTGGTGACTTTAAAATGTGATTGATCTGTACTAATTACTGAGCATCCATTTTTTGGGGGTGGAAGAGGAAAATTTGGTGCCCACTGAGGGCAGAGTGCCACTCTTCAAGGTTAGAGAGTCAACAGGGCAGCATGGGGACATCACCAGAAGCAGAGGGAGAACTCAGCATGAAGGATCAACACTTTGGGAATGCATCAGTAGCATGGTCAGGAGATCTTCCCCCTGGATGTGACCCTATTGGAGAAGGGCGGCACTTGGTGACCCTAGGGGTCCCTTCCAACCCCATGCACTTAGGCTGTGCACCTCTGCTGCCTCTTGAATGCTTCATGACCCAATGGATGACGCAGAGAATTGGGATGTGGGCACCAGCCCCTCTGACTGTAGGATCGGTCTGGGGGTTTCTTGCTTTGGCTCTCATTGCTAATTCATGGGGGTGAAGCACAGAGCTGGGCTGTGCTGAACCCTAAATAAGAGGAGCACACAAGTGGTTTGTGGCTGAAATGCCACGTGCCACCTAAGCCCTTTCTGGAGAATGAGCAGCTTCTTGCTGCCTCGCAGCCATCTGGTAGCGTGCCACATAGCTGGGCTGTCAAAGCCAGCGTGCGGCCGACACATCTCGTGTATTGGCACCCACGTTATAAATGCAAACTGCTAATTCTTCTGCTGGGCAACGTTTCCAATTAGTTACTCTTGCTGCCTCTGATTTATACGTCTCTGCGTTCTGGCTCTGGCCATGCGGTGTGGGTGCGCTGACGCCACGTGCCCTGCTGTTATGGGCTGCAGAGCAAACAAGCAGTGGGCAGGAATACGCACCGTGTCCTTCAGCTTTGTTATAGATTACCTGAAAGGAAGGAGGCGAGAAGTGCCCAGAAACACAGCACAGCTTAATCTGTTTTGTGGGTTTTTTTCCCTTGCTCTTTTTGCTGCAGCAATACAATGTTTGCAGGCAACGTGAGTTCGGTCTGAGGTTTGCAAAATTCATTCCTGATGCTCAGCGGAGACTGCATTAATGCTCATTGATAATATGAAATATGACAGGATGTTGAGTTATTGAGTTACTGAAATTAACTCCCTGGAAATTCAGGCCGGCCCTGCTAGAGGTGTTCTGCTATTCCAAGTGCGCTTCTGAGAAGACTTGTAGGGGGGAGAGAGGGGACAGAAGATTGAGGCGGTGAACCTGGGACAAAAGGACCCATGGGGAAGCATCCTCTGAGCTGGTGGCCGAGGACGGGAGCGGAAGGGGAAGCCATCCTCCTGCGATGCTGTCATCACCCTCCAGCCTCTCCTCTCATTTAATGGCCCTTTATAGTACCGTGGTTCCAGCAGGGAGCTTCCCTTTTAAACTTCCCGTGTGACCCCACCCTACAGGACGTTTTGGCTCCCCAGTTGTCTGCTGCAAGGAATTCAGCCGAGTATTTGCCAGGTACGCAGCTCAGCTGACACCTGAGTTTGCTGGTTTATGGGGCAGTTAATTACTGTCATGCTGACATCAACTTTAATGCGAGCGTGAGTTTGCAGAGAGCCTGGAATGACAACTCTGACGTGAGCGGTCGCTTTAATTTCAGTGGGCACTAATGCAAATGCCAGCAGTCTTATTTTGAAGGCTGGGGCTTGTAACTTATTGCTTGTCAAAGGTGAGTAAGGGAAAAGGCCGCAGCGTGCGGTGATTTCTATTTTCCCTGAAACAGAGGAGTTGTGTGAAGGATGAGGTCATATTTGTGTGAAAATCTATAGCCTGAAGCTAGCTCTAACCAAGCTTCAGAGCATGTAAATGATGCAACCCCTCCCTCTCCCAGGCATATTTGTTTAGGAAACTGCTTTTAAACGGTCCGCTGGGGGTTTGCAGTTGCAAAGATTGGTTTTGGTGTTACCCCTGGACTGTAACCGAGTGCGTAGTGGAGCTGCTGTCCTGGCAACGTGACAGAGGATTGCAGCCATCGTTTTCCTCTCTCTGCAGCAGACCCCGTGCTGTGCGTGCAGCCCCAGTGCTTGTGCACAGAGCCCTGTGCTTGCTTTGGGAATTCAGCTGGGGCAGGTATTAATTCCTTGGCTTCTCATTGACACGGCTGCTGATCCACTTCCTCCTTCGCAATAACGACTTGAAAATGAGTTCCCGTTATTTCCCTCCAGTAGCTCCAGTTGCTGAAGTTTCTTTCCTTCTTATCCTGCTGCTGATCTGAACTCCCTGTGTCCTCCTCTGTCTACCTGGCATCTGCAGGGCAGAGATAAGGAAAGACGTCATGCCAAGGCTTAGCAAGGCGTGAGGCTTTCGGCCGGATTCACAATGCCCACGTTACAGTAGGGCGGCCGAAACAACAACAACAACAACAACAAGCAAATTGCTTTTTTCATTTCCTAATGTGGTTTCTGAGGATCTGAACGGTCCAGAGCATGAAACACCGAGATAACAGGTGCTTTGAATTCACAGGAGCTGCCCTTCTCTTTTATTTTAGAGGACTTAGGCTGCGAGATTGAGAACCAAATTGCTAATTCAGAAAGACTTGCCAAAGATGAAACTCTCTTGGAACGTGATATTCAATTCCGTAGGCGTTGCTGCAGTTCCCTTCCTTGTGTTTTACCTTCTGAAGATGAGAAATCAAAACCCTCCTGCAGGGTTTGCAATGTGAATTTGAGACGCATCTAGAAAACAAGGCCTTTCTTTATTCCTTTTTACGTCTTGGATGCGGCGGCATCTGTTACTGCAACCTGAACCGCAGTGGAGCAGGTGGTGAGCGCGCTAGGACAGCGGGTGCTGCTGGGGCCGGGTCCCAGCCCAGTCCTGGGCCTCAGTGCCCTGCCAGGCTCAGGGAGATCGGGGCAGGCAAGGGAGCCTGGGCACAAAGGGATTTGAATGGGTTCTGGTTAAAGAAGCTTGATGCTAAGCACAATTTCTACAGCAGTTTTGTATTATTGTGTACTTGGAGCAGCAAGGAAACAATCTCGAGGGAATTCAAAGCACCCAGGGAAAAGAATCAGAACAGCAAGAGAGAGATAAGGGGTGAAACCTTTACTGACCTGGCCATAACCTGTGGCTGGTTGCGGTAGGGCAAAGTGGTGCCTCCAGCTGGTGCTGTCCTTTGTGCTGCCTGCTGTGCGCATGGAGATCCATCTGCTTGCACTATGATGGGGTGGTTGGATTCCCCTTCCCACTGCTGTATAGCAGGAAGCTGAGAGGGAGGCTTAGGCTTCTGACTGAGCTAAAGGCTTCAGGTGCTGGCTGTAGCAGAGATGGTTATTCATCACACTGCCACAGGTAGGCACGCCAACAGGGCACCGAGGCACTTGTTCCAGAGGAGCTACACAAGAGATGCAATTAGGGCATCAACCATGACAGAATATGCAGCAGAGAGGAAGCAGAGCTATCTTTGCATCCTCCGAGGCTAGGATGAGATGTGAAATGAAACAGAGATCAGACACGAGGAGAACTTTGTAAGACTGCAGTACAGTGGGGATGGGCTGCTGCGGGTGGGTGGGAGTTGCTGATGCTGGAAGTGCTGTCGTTGTTCTCAGGGACAGTTTGGGTATAGGGTTGAGCCATGTTTGGGGTGGGAAGATGGACCAGGTGGGCTTTTAAGGGAGTGTCCCGAGCTTTGTCATTGGTGACACTATTAGGGTGGTGATGGGGAACGAGCATCCCACTCACCAACCTGCCACTGAAGTAGGTGTTGTGTCGTGTCCAGCTTATGTCCTTTGTCCCAGTCTGGCTGTTAATTGTGTGTGTAGCCAGGTCCTTTTGAAGATATACCTGAGCAGCCCTTGCCAAGCCGCAAGCAGCCATGTCACTGCGTGGCTGGGCTTAGCAGTGTGTAACTGGGTTACTTGCTGTGCTTTGGAGCTCAGAGCAGGTTCTTGTTCATGCTCTAATCCCTCCTGTGTAATCATTGCATTGGTTGTTCAGAACCCATCTATCAGGTAATTTTATCCTCCTGTGGCATGAAGCTGGCTGTCAGCTCACTGGGAAAGCGGGCGAAGCAATGGAGCTGCTTCCTCTTGGCAAGCTAACAAGCCTCTACCAGTCATTCTACTGGAATTAAAAGTCATTAAATAAAAAGTACTACTGCATTATTGAATGAACGCGTGGCAAACAGTGGTTTTCTTTCTGCAATGGCACTAAATGCATTCCTGATGATCCCACTTCCTTCCCGCAGGACTACTTCCACCAGCTCACCTGCATCACGGAGAGGGAGAAGTTCGTGGTGCCCATCCGAGCCATAGGAGCCCGAGCTATCCTGGACTTCCCCGACCAGCTCAACTTCTCGGTCTGCCCCGTCAAGCACAGCACCCAGAGAACTCTGCTGGTTCGCAATGTTGGCAACAGAGAGGCTCGTTACTGCATCAGCACCCACAGGTAAAGGCTGCCAGGTTGTGCCTTCGAGGTGCTGGAACCCTGAAAACAGCACCGTGTGGTTGGGGGACTGTGGGTTTGGTCTGACCCCCGTGACCCAACGTTAGGTGGAATGAGCTCTGAAGTGGAGTTGAGCAGACTCTGACTTCAAAGCTGCCCTACAGCCCCAAACCAGTGATGATGGATGCCAGTGGGGGAAGGAGGTGCACCAATTTACCAAGCTTGTGTATGGGATGGAGCCCAAGTGGAGCTCCCAGAAAGCCTGGGGAGACTGTGTGAGCAGAGGTCTGGGATTTGCTTCTCCTCCTCTGCTGCCTTCCCAAGGATGGGCTGGTTTGGCCAGGAAGTAGAATGGGGAAGAGCGTGACATCCTTCGTGGGGGAAGGGGATGCTTCCTACTAGAAATCCCCTTTGCTGAAGCCTTGCAGCAGGGGAAAAAAGACAGAAATGCATAGACAGAAAAGCCAGTAAACAACTGAGTGGGTTCAAGGGTTGTGCTCTGCATTGAAGGAAGGCAGTCTTTGCGTGGTGGAAAACAAGTAGGCAGGAACTTGTAAGTCACTACAGTTTTCCTCTGGGATTTCTAGGTCAAGCTGTCAGAATCTAGATAGAGATTGACTAGGTGTTTAGCATTCTTCAATAGTCTTAGCAACTATTCTATCAACTGATACAGCATATACTGAGTTCTGCTTGCTATGGATATTAAAAGTTCAAGTTTGGCCATCAAAGCCTTCAGTCCAGATTTGCAATAAAGAAACGGGAAATGTTAGAAAAGCTTTATCTCAAACCGCACACAAAAAACCACAGAGCTCCGGGTAACTGGATTGTGTGCATTCAAAGATCAAAAGCTGATGTGATTTCTCTTGCCCGCTGAGGGCATCTGTCATCTCTTCCGTTTCATTACAAACTTTTGAAAACCAGTTCGAAATTTCAAGCAGATGATTTAAATCTTTGAATATAGGCAGCATTTTATTCTGATTAAGAGTGGCACTCACTTTCCTTCGGATTCCTTCTTAACTCCTCAGAAGTTCCTGTGTTCCTGCCTTCTTTTTTTTTGCTTTTTGTTCAGTGAAATGTCATAAAGAATCCTTCAGTGGGAACCTCTAAGAAGGCTGAGTTCCTGTAATGCCTGTCTGCCTGCCTCGTGCCATTGTGTGTATGCACAGATGTATGGGAAATATGAGAAACGTGACGAGTGCGTGACATGGGAATGGGGTGATTTAGAATTGTCAGGCAGAATGACAGAGTAATTCAGGCTGGAATGGACCTCTTGGAGATGATCAAGCGAACACCCTGCGTGGAAGGCCCCCACCTTCGGAGTTTGATCAGGTTTGCAAGTAGCACTAACGGCCTTTTTCTGTTGACCTTTGAATATCTTCAGCACTGAAGGTTCCCTTGCTTCTCTAGCTTCTGGTGTCCACGTGCTGGGCATGGTCAGCAGGAAAGCAATGAACTCTGGGCTGGCGTGCCAAGGAGATGTGGGAGTCAGACTGGTGTGCTGCTCTGCAGGCTAATAGATTGTTAGCTGGCAATTGTCTTTGAACAAATATATTTACACAGCCTTTCAGGGAAAGAGGCCATTCTCCTGCTAATGTTGGGGGATTAATTTCCTTGTTAGAGAGGGTAGAACAAAGGCTGCATCGTTATTAGTGAAGATTTAGTTGAATGTGTCGCTAGTTCTTCTGAATAACTTCCATAACAACTTGATGATTAATTATCATCGCAGAGCGTTTAAAATTGGGCCGGGAGCTTTGGAAATGAATGACTTATGTTCCCTGTCCTGAAGAGCTCAGTGTAAATACCAGATGCAGTAATCAGGAGTTATGGCATAGATGCTCTGGGGGAGAAGTGCTGGCTTTACCGGCTTAAATTTGGGGCAATTTCAGTCTGTTCTTATTTGGAGGAGAATTTAAGAAGCTTAAGTTGAACGTGTTTAATTTTTACTGAATAAAGGAAGTGAATCCACAGAGCTAATTCAGCATCCTTCAGCTGCTCCCTGCTCAGACATCTCCCTTTCTATGGCATCTACCAGAAGACACGGCCACATTTGGACCACTGGTGAACAAAGCACTCCCTTTGTGCTGTCTGGCATTGTCTTGACTGTGTTCCCTCTTGTTGCAAAGCTTGATGGCAAATAATAACAGTATAAGCATGGAAAGTCTCTCTCCCTCTCCTCCTCATCAAGGCATGATCATGATATTCAGGAATATAAACGTCATTCCACTACATTTGAGTCAGAAATGGTGTTTTGAAGCAGATCATAGGCTACGCATATAAACGCATATGTGTGGATGTATGTCATGGGCTACAAAGACCACGGAAGGACATGAAAGTGGAGGATAGAAACAGTGAAAGAGCAGAAAGATGGAGCTGTGAGCTGCTGACCCTGCACAGGACTTCTCAGCACCGAGAAGTTGTCTTCTTCTTGAGCCTTGGATGCTTCCAAGATCCAACAGGCTCAGCTTACTGGTACAGCTACGAGCTTGACTTTGGCTGCTGTACTATTACTAGAATTAATATGCGCTGAGATGAACTGATCTTTATGTTTGTCCTGCAAAGGGTCGTAATGGAGAGATGAGGCAATTCAACCACCTGTAGATTTGACTGTTGTCTTTGGAGCAGGAGCCAGTTTTTAATGTGGTCAAACAGAAGGCTGAAAATTGATTACTTTTTTTTCCCAAATCGAAATGTTCTTAAAATACAGATTAAGGCACCAGTAGACTAAAGAGGGAACTTGTTTGGTTGTAGGAGAGGAACATGCCATGGGTCTTGAAGAAGGAGCTCCTTGCACAGGGCCTGGTTGTAGGGGAAAAAAGGACTTGAAAACCTGAGTTGTGCAATTGTGACAGCTTTTCTCTAGAGTCAGTCCCTTTCCAAAGGGCAATAGTAGATGAGATCTGAGCAGATACCGGTGAGAAGACCACTTCCAAATCAGTGTGGCTGCATAATGTGTGAGCTGGGGATCTGGCTGTGGTTGCGAGGCACCATTGGGATATTAAAGAGTGGGACCTGCGGAAGTTTTGATGTCGTACACCAAAGGAAGCATCGTTTTAAAAAGGATGTCAGAAGAAAACGAGCTATTAAAAAAGCGACCACAAAGCTTATCTTCTGAAAGATTTCCCGTCCTTTGGGAGCGGCGGTGATTCATTAGAAGGGCAGATCCAGCAGGACCAGAATTATCTTTAAAGAACAGCTCACAATTAAATGACAATTAATGGATGAAAGGCCAAGGTTTAGGCTGCCAGCTTCCGCTCTTGGCAGTGGTTCTCACTTGGCTGTTACAATGCGTCAGGGATGTCTCCTACCATTTCTTATCTGGGGGCTGCAGGGAACAGCTTAGCTGTGTTAACAGAAGTTTGGGGGAACTAAGTTTAGCTGCAGGGCTTTTGCATCTTTGTGTCATAGTGAGGGATGGTGGGAGGGCTTGGGGTAGGATAGGAGGTGTGGGGTTACTCCATCCCAGCCAGCACTGGAGAGGAGTGGGGAGATAGAGTGGGGTGTGGGGAATCCCCTTCATTAGCAGCTCTTCTGAGCTGGAAAGGAAGAGTTTTCCTTTGCTACTCTGGGGGTCGCACCCAAGCACCAACTCTGTCCCAGACAGCCTGGAGATGTTCAAGACCCTTGGAGATGTGACACTGAGGGATGTGGTCAGTGGGCATGGTGGGGGCGGGCTTGGGGATCTGAGAGGTCCTTTCCAACCTTAACGAGCCTATGATTGTACGACTTCTCAGCAATGCTGGTAACTGAATCCCTTCCCTAGCAGGTAGCTGCCATTAACAGGGCTCAAGGAGCTGATCCATGTGCTTTGGCGGAAGGAACAAACCGTGTCCTTGAGGAACCCTTTGGGGTGGCTGGGAACATCTTATTGGAGATATGTGAGAGCCTTCTGCTCAGCTACAATGAAGTGAGCTCTGCCCTGGGAAGAGGCTGAGGTCTCCTGTCAGTTGTGTGAATGCTGTGGGCTCACTGCTGCTCCTGCTAGAGCCAACAGCAATGCTCTGAGCATAATGGGAACAGGTCAGACCACTAATTGCTGCTATATCTCATTAATGAGCAGAAACTCCAGCAATTTTATCAGCTGTCGCTACTCAAATGAACAAAGTTCAGCTTGTGCGTGTCTCCAGTTCTCATTATTTTTGTGTGCATTGCGTTTCTCTAATCATGGTCAAAGCTCTGCAGAGCACATTTTGGAGGTGATAATTTGACGACCAGCAAAGTGCTGAACACAAAACTTCTGTCTTTTGACTTGGGCTGTTCAAGAGCCGTGAGGCCAAGTTGCCACACTTCATCTGGCTTCTCCAGAGAGCTAGCCCTTAGCGTGAAGGTAGAGTTCTACAGCTGGCAGCCAAGAACTGTTTACGTGGTGACACAACTGTCTATAGCAAACCCGAAGTGCACCAGCACGCTTTAGTAGTAGTTTTCAGCCCGTTTATGGGATTTGAGTGTTGGCATAGGCTGCTCAGGGAGGTGGGGGTTCAAGAACAGTGGAGATGTGGCACTCAGGGACGCGATCATTGGGCATGGTGGGGGTGGGTTGGGTCAGACTTGGTGATCCAAGAGGTCTTTTCCGACCTTAATGATTCTGTGGTTCTATAAAGTTGTCTGGTGGGCCAAGCAAATGGTTACCAAGCTTGGATTACAGCTGGGAGTCACAGACTGCGTGGCTTGTGAATACATCCAACTGTTAAATACCCATTGATATGCTCCTGGTGCTTGATGGAATCCTTCAGGCTGAAAATGGGATGATCCTTTTGCTGCTGTCTTGTTCCCGTGGCTTCACTCTAATCTGCATTTGCGCTCATGTTTTTCTGGTTGTTCCTTTTCTTAGAGCAGCTTTCATTGAGTGGCCGATATAGCATACCCTTCCTTAGGTTAAAACAGGTTATTTTCAAAGTAAAAAGGCTGAGTTCTGCAAATTAATGTGTAATTGTTCTCCGGTCTTATAGGAGGACTTATTGCTCTGTGTGATTCTAGGCTGTAACCTCCTTGGAACAGGCCTTGCTTTGACATTTGCCTCTCTTGAGGTGAGGTTTATAGGTGGCTGGGTAAGATAGACTTGAGGAAATTGGCGTCAGCTTTGCATGCACATAGCAGTTTCGGGCTCTGCTGTTCAAAAACAGTTATCTGATTGAGTTGCTCGTGGTCTGACTCCTGAGACACTGCGGAGAGGAAGAGCTGGATGCAGAATATGGGGGAGAAGAGGTCACTTTGCAACATGTGGTCTTCTGAGGGCTGAATCTCTTCAGAAGTGAGGAACAGACAGGAGCTGCACGTCTGATCCTATGTATTCTGTTCTTACTCTGCTGATGTGTTTATCTGCTCGGTGAGGTGAAGTGGAATAGCCTTAGACCCTGGAAGGGATTATTATCTCCAAATCTGCTGTGATATCTCTGATGCCTGTCTTTGCATTGCAGCCCTTTCTCTGTTGATCCCTCCGTTGGGACCCTTGGGATCGGTGACACCATGCAAGTAACAGTGGAGTTCCACCCACT
Source organism: Aquila spilogaster (assembly GCA_024606505.1). Lineage (NCBI taxonomy): Eukaryota > Metazoa > Chordata > Aves > Accipitriformes > Accipitridae > Aquila > Aquila spilogaster. The sequence goes on along the minus strand of JANHGO010003769.1, from coordinate 3,959 downwards.
GAAGACTGGGGACCACTGCGGGTCCCTGGTGGTTCACTACGACACGGGTGAGTGCTGGGCAGTGTGCAGCGCACACCCTCTGCTGCCTTCCAAACAGAACGATGAGAAGTTTCCCTTGCGTGCGACTTCTGAACCTTTCTCTCTGAAACATCCGGATTCGGGGAAATTTGGATGTTTGAGTTTGTGGAGATGTTCGAGGTCGGGCTGGACTGGGCTCTGAGCGCCTGATGGAGCTGTGGGTGTTCCTGTTCGTTGCAGAGGAGTTGGACCAGATGACCTTTATGGGTCCCTTCCAACTTAAATGATTTCTATGATCTCATTCTATGAAATAATGACGTAGGCTGAGTCTGTCCTTCTGCATGTCCTACGTCACTGTGTCCTGGTGCATCCCTGGGAGACCCTGTTGTCAACATGTTCCCCACACAGCACAGTGATTCCATCGTTCCTCTTCGTCCCAGCGGCTCAATTCCCTCTCCAGATGGAGAAAGGCAAAAAGATTTTCACGGTCTGCTCTGAAACCCTGAGCTTTGTTCTTACAGGGCTGAAGCGCATTGGCCCCAAAGTGGTTGGTTGGCCGGCCCCAAAGCGGTTGACCTGTGTGCAGCTGCTTGCTGTGGGGTGGGTGACATCCCAGGCCGCACGCCACGTACCTGGGGATGAGCCCGTGATCTCACTCCTGCCTCTCAGCATAGTGCTACGGTTATTTTTAAGTAAACCAGAGATCGAGGAGGCGAGCAAAGGAATAATAAAGAGATTATCTGCCTAGCTTGGCGGCATACAAACAAGTAAAATGCTGCAGAGTTGAATTGTTGAAGTGAAACTGAAACATTTAATCAATCATTCTCCAAAGCTGCTCATTGCAGGGGTGGTGCAGAGCTCCAGCCTCACGGTGGGGCTGGGCTGATTTGGCCAGCGCCACGACCTGCATACAGAAAGCAGCCGTGCTGCTCCCGCAGAGCCGCCGCCAGACTTGGTTATGAAACAAGCACTAAGAGCAAAAAAGCAGCTTAGGATGCTGGGAGGCACTTTGCTGGCGTGGCTGTGTCTGTACTGCCTTGCTGGCTTGTGAGTGGCGGTGGTTCTCCGTGGGTCAGGTGGTTGATCTGTAGGGCTGGGTGCGTGCTATGTGGTTTTTGCAGGGGTTGGATAATCCTTTTGTTACAAACTTTTCAGATGAGTGGGAAGGAAGTGTATGTGTAGTGAAAATCTGGCCTCGATGCTCTGTATCTCTGTACTGCTCCACGTCCCCCATGTACGTATGTCTGGATGTGCAGAGTCACAGCCCGTGCTGAAATGGAGGGGGCTCGAGGTGCTTTGGGCTGCAGTGTGTCCCTATTTGTCACCTTAACATCAGGTGGTGGTGTGAGAAAGGGTTTCTGAACTCAGCCTGGTAAGCCTTCCTACTGGAAGGGGTCCTGCGTGTGGCACCACGAAGAGCCTAACTGGTGGCTTGGGACTGCCCGCATGACTCCCAGCCCACACCATGTGGATGTGGGAAAATGAAGTTAGTGGATTTGAAACCTGTCTCAACCAAGTCCATATCTTTAAAGCTTAGCTATTCTTCTAGTGAGATGCCTGGGGTGCACGTGAACAGTGTAGCACGAGATCAGTGAGAGGATGCTCAGGCTGAGGAGATGCACGATGAGTTCCCAAAGCTGTGCCAGAGGTGGGAAACCAATTCACCCATCCCACGGCACCAAGGAACGATGTCTATGTCAGATGCTCTATTGCAGTGACCAGAGATGGGCCAGCTGTGGAGAGGAGGTGCTGGAGAAGCACTGGGAAGTGTGGAAGGAGGAGCCCTTCTCTGCTCCCTACAATCCTGCCTCCCATTGGACTCCAGGAAGTGCTGCAATATGATTCAAGGGGTGATCTCTGAGCTACGGGACCCGATTCTGGCTTCCTATATGGCTGCTTGTAGCACCTGTGGGCCTTAGTGGTCTTGTACAGCTCCGAAATGACTGTACATTTATTTTTATTTTCCCATTGGCCACCGCGTCCCTTGGGATCCCTTTGTCAGCACAGGAAGCTTCAGTAATTAGCAAAGCCCCACTGAGCTTGTGCAGGGCTGACAGACGCTATATACGGAGACGCTTTTATTGCTGCCAGTGATAAAAGTAATTTGCAGATCGTTTTTCCTTCCTCTGCGAGACTGTGATGCAGAAGCAAAAGCCCGGGGGCAGGATGCTTGAGGGGAGAGATCAGAGGTGGTGAATTTTAGGAGACTGCATCCAAGCAGAGCCAGCCCTCGGGCAAGAACGTCTGCTCCGTTATTGCCCTGCCTGCTCGTGGTGCAGAGCTCCAGCAAGCAGCTCCCTGGGATGAGGTGTGTGCTGGGCTGGCAGTCCCTGAGCAAGAGCCCCCTCCTAAAGCAAGTCTCAGCTTGTTTGCTGCGGGCCAGACCCAGGCTCACTGTGCTCCTTGGGCTGTGCATGCTCGGAGCGAGGAGGGGAGAGCTCAGCTCCAGCTCCTTGAGTAATTGCTTCAAGGGCAGGTGGAAGGTGCCAGCAGCATCCGCCTGCAGCGCTGCAGTTGTCAACCAGATTGGGTGAGTTTTGCTGCGTTGGGTCGTTGTGGCCTGTGGGTTTTCCCCATTGGAAGTGGATGAAGTGACACGTGGATGGGCCTCCGGAGCCCCATGTCCTAACTGCCAGCTTGAGAACAGATGGATGTTTCATCTCAAGTGGGAAAAATGAGGCATGAGATCGGAGGGGAAATTAAAGGCGCGTTTAACCATAACTAATTAAGGAGCTGACGTGGAGCACTTCGGTCACCCGTGGTGTGACAGCGAGTTGGACGTGGTGTGATAGAGCCATTGGGGTCTGGTGGGGATGATGGGTGACTGCAGAGAGCAGTGGCAGTGAGGAAGCAAAGAGTGCATCAGTGGTGTTGCAGAGGCCACGTCCCAAAGAGGAGCTCTTGGCTGCAGCTGTGGTTATTCTGCTCTTGCATGGGGGGGGGTGGTGAGCCAGGAATGCCAGCGCTTTGGGATACTGAAAGCCTTTCTCCAGCACCAGTTTTACCTGTGCTGGTAAGTGTACAACGAGGCCACCCATGCAAGGGCTTGGCAGTGTGTTGGTGATGGCTGTACTATGCATGAAACTCATTGAATCCCAGCCTGCTTTCTTTTAATTGCTGCTTGAGCTTAAACAAGCGAATGGGTCTGCCAGCACCCCTGAATGTCACAGCTACCAGCAAGGATAAAGCATCAGATAACAGCACTGTGCGATCTCCATCTGTGCCCATGTAGGCTTCAGAGGGGTCAACTGCCTCTACGCAGCTCTGCTTTCCTTCCTTCAGAACCCCCTTTCCACCGAGGGTCTGGTCATCCATCTTGGAATCGCAATCGGTGGCTTCCAGGAGCTTGTATGAGAATGAAATGAAAATCCTATTGATTCAGTCTGTAGAGCAAACCTGTGCCTTTCTCCTCTTTTTCCATCCGCTGATGGATGTGTACGGGCAGTGTGGTATTGCTGGGGTTCAGCCCTCGCTGTGCTTCACATTCCTCACTTCACTCAAGGCACTCCAGCAAGCACAGGACGCTCTCATTTGTCCTATCTGCAGCTGGGATGGAGCAGACGTGCTTCTTCCCTGGGCAAACTCACTGCTTCTTGCAATACTTACCCGAGAATTTATTTTTGGTCCCTTGAAAGGTTTCTTTGTCCCCAGGAAGGATTGGGATCCATCCAGCGTTGATGTAGCCATGCAGGTTCAGGCAGACCATGCGTTGTGATCGTCCTGGGTGACACACGTGGGGAGCGTGGGCTGCCGGGTGGAAGAGCTGGGGGGGCACGCCATGCTTTCCTTCCTCCACCGCTGAGAATTCCCAGCAGTTCTCCTGGTTCCTGCCTGATTTATATCCTTGCCTGCCTGCCTCGAGGCTATTCCTTCATCAGTGTGCAAACTTTGTGGGTGATAAAATCCAGGGGAGCTCTGGCAGCAAAGCAGAGGGAATTCTC